>JAQJVL010002357.1:22500-103674 GCA_035578905.1 Stictocephala bisonia | reverse complement strand
GCTAAAAAACATTCTTAAAATGTCTGGAGTGTTTTCAAGCAGATAATTTTTCTTGCTTCCATTGTCAAGAGGGGATTTTCCTATTTAAGTTTATTTGCTTTAACTATCCTGGCGGGTTAGGGCCTTCCTTCCAAGCAGAGATGAGTGGATGGGGAGGACCGAGCCCGCACAAGTAAAAGGAAGCGTCTGGTATACAAACGGCTCACTTATAGAAGAAGGTGCGGGTGCGGGGGTGTACGGGAGGGGAGCACGGAAAGTTCTGTCTGTACCTCTAGGGGCCCATGCAACCGTCGTCCAGGCGGAGGTGATGGCTATCATGATAGCCACACAAGAAGAAATGCGTCTAGGTGGCTTCGGAGGAGTTGTCTCAATCTGCTCGGACAGCCAGGTGGCGATAAAGGCGATCATGGCACCACGTACCAGCTCTAAGCTGGTATGGGAGTGCCAGGGGATCCTGGAGACTCTTTGGCAGCGTAAACAGTTGAGACTCATATGGGTCCCTGGGCATGCTGGTATTGATGGGAATAAGAGAGCCGATGCACTGGCTAGGAGGGGGGCAAAGTGCCCACTGCTGGGGCCGGAGCCGGTTCTTGGTATTCCTCTTCAAAAGGTAAAAAGAAGAATGGACAGGTGGACCTCTGAGAAACACGATAGCAGATGGAGGACCGAGTCCGGGCTCAGGCAGTCTCGTGCTCTTATCCAAGGACCGGGTCGCAGGTACAGCGGAGATCTGCTGAGCTGTAACCGGGCCAAGGTGAGGGCGGTTACGGGGTTGCTGACCGGACACAATCTTCTTAACAGACATATGAAGATTATGGGCCTAACAGAGGACTCCACATGTAGGCTCTGTGAGGAGGATGAGGAGAGCTCCATACACATCTTTTGTCATTGTGGAGCTCTCTCATCTCTTAGGTATAGGACTCTGGGTGCCGCTTTTCTGGAACCAGAGGATATTAGAAGGGCTACACTCGGGGAGATCATGACCTTCATAAGGGGGACTGGTCTCTTGTGACACTGTCGCCAGTCTCGGGGCGCAAAGGGCCATAGAGTCTAGGCGCAGTGGGCTTGGCGACAGGACCACAACCCGGTGTATCTAATCTAATCTAATCTAACTATCCTGTTGTTATTAATAAGGCCATATAGTGATTTAAATTAAATATGTTTTAGTTTGTTAATTTTATTTTGAATTTAGTTACTATATTGTTATCAATATGCATTATTTAATATTGGATACTGTTTGTAATATTAGTACTCGTAATATGTTTACTGTTGGTTTAACATTTAAGTCTACTCATTTATTATCCATTTTGAAGAGTATTACTAGTAATTTTAATAATAATAATATAATATAAATGAAAGGCTTTTGAGATAGTACAGATTATTCCACACATTGATATTATAGAGGAAATAAAGTACAGTGTTGGGAAACTATGTAAATTTTGTTTGAAGATCTGTTATTTTTTTTGGAATCGTTTTTTTGTTTTTCTTTTTATTTGCAAATTACTTACTTTTTGTTCTTTTAAAATGAAGCCATTTTTAAAAAAGGCATTTTTTAAAATTTTTGTTTTAAAAGGAGTTTTTATAGATTTATATATATTAAAGTATTTTTCATTTAACAATTATGTACAAACATTTTCATTGGGGTTCGGGGTTTGTGGGGGGTTTTAAGGGGAAAGGGAAATTAGCCCAAGTAGCTGCCTGGGCCCATCACATGGTAAAAAGGAGAAAAAATAATTTTTCAAAACCCAGTTTAAAAATTTCTTTTAAGAAATTGGGTAAAAAACATTAATATTTTTTGATTTAGTAGATGTTTTTAAATTTCAGGGCCCAAAAACTGTTCAAAGGTAAAGCAAATCATAAACATTTCCCTTGTTGCGTATTTTAAATAAATTTTATATAACGACAAAAAAATTGTTTTTTTTTTTTGAACTTTACAAAACATTTTTTTAACTTTAATATTTATTAAGTTAAAGTTTTATGGCTACCCCTATTGGGGGTTTGGGGCCAATAGAAGCGACGTTCCCAAGATTTGGGTTTACAAGTTTGTAGGTTGTGTCACCAAAAAATATTATTGGTGTAATAGAAAAAACCAAAGTACAGATAAGGTACGTAAGTCCCGGGCTTGATACAAAATGAAACAATCTAACAAATAATTTAAGGAGATACTATTGCTTATTAATTATTTTGGTAAACATCAGTTTTTAAAAAAGGGGAGCCCATAACGTACATTTAAAATTACATTGATCGGAAAATTAAACGTTAAAAAAATTTATAAAGGTGTATGTTAATGGGGAAGACCTTGTGTTTCCAATGGAAGCAGATTTTCCCAAAAAGTTATAAGAAAAGATGTAATATAATAAAAGGGTTTGATTAGAAATTTTAAATTTATAGAAATTTACTAATAGATAGTTTTCAATATGTAATTAAGTGTTTCTTTTTGTAATTTTAAAGCACCAGGTTTTTACTGAAATTAATTAGTAGTTAGTTAGGAAATGGGAATCGCCCTTTCCCAAAGGTAAAAAAAAACAATTTTCCCCAAAACTGAAAATTGGTTTAGTTTTTTATAAAAATTTTATTAAATAAAATATTATTTTAGGAGTTTTAAAAATTCCCCCAAAATTTTATAATCACTTAAAAACTGTTAAAATTTCTTATTTGTTTAGTAATTTTTAAAAAAGCAAATCAGTGTCTTTTTGTAATAAAAATTCATAGTTAGGCAATTTTTTATAAAAATTAATGGGGAAATAGAGATCACTCTATTCCAAATTTTTATTTTTAAAAATTCCCCTAACTATAAATTTAGTTTTAACAATAGAAAATTGTTTTGTTTTTTGGACTGATAAACAAATTATTATTAATTTTTTCAATTATTACTAACAATTTTTTTTCCGCTATTTTAAGGTTATTTTTTTGGGAAAAAACCCCAATTGGAACTAAAAAATTATAAAGGGTAAAAGAAAAGATTTCTTACAATAAAGTGGGGTTTAAAAAAATTTTAAAACTTTTAATATTAATACCCTAAAGGTGAAAACTAATATAAGTGAAACATCCAAATGTACCGTTATTTGGTGGGTTTAATTGGTTAGTCATTAGGGGAATACCCCCCAAATATGTAGGTAAATCCCCCAAAAAAATTAGTATTTTTACAAAATTTTTAAAAATTAAGGTTTTTGAAAAGGGGTTAATTTTTAGTGGTTTAAATTTTTAAATTTGAAACAAAAATTTTTTGAAAATCAACTTTCATAGTAAAATTTTTTAGTTTTTATTTCTTTTTTTTCGGGGGCCATATAATTATATTGAACCTACTAAAAGGTAAAAAAAATTTAGTATCAAAAGGGGATCCCTTAATAGAAAAACCACTGTTTTATTACATGTTTTTGGGTTTTATGGTATACATCTGAAAAAACCTTTTGTATTTGTATTAGCATTTTTCCCAGTATATAAATAAGTTTATGATATAAAAAAATTTTTAAATTGTAAAAACTAATCCCCAGTAACCCTAAAGATAATGTTTCTTTTTTTAAATAAAGTGAAAATTTTTTGTATCAAAATAATTACTAGTTGTTGCCACTAGAAAATTTGTTAGCCTATACAAGTAATATTTCCTTTTTACCCTGGGTTTAAAAGGGACCCTAAAACAGAAAAAGGGAAGTAATACAAAGAGTTTGTTTTAAAATATCGAAATTTGGGAGAGATCCAATACTGATGATAAGTATTGTGATCTAAACTTATCATCATTTTAGTACTGTTGGACTTTTTATTTTTTTAGTTTTTAGGGCACTGTCTGCAGTAATACTAGTTAATGTTTAAAATTTTTGGTTTTTTTAATAAGTATTTGAAACAAGTAAAAACTAATAAGGGCTTAGTAACAATTATTAAAGTAGGTTTAAAGGGTTAAAAAAGGTTTTTTAGCTAATGTACGTTAAATGTTTTCTAAATGAAAAACTAAAATTTTTAAAACTATCAAAACTTTAAAAACAAGGTGTTTTTAATACTTTAAGAGAATCAAATGTTACTTTTTATTGTAAAAAATATGATTTTTAGTAACAAATTTGTAATAAACAATTGGTTCACCCTTAGTTGGGGGTCCCTTCTAATTTTAGGTTATTGATGAAAAATCTAGGTGGGTCCCTTAAGTATTTTTTGATTTTAATAGTTAAAAACAAGGTACATGATTTAAAGGTTTCCCTAGTTTTTAGTTTAATATTTAAAAATAAGAATAATAATTAGAGTACTTTTTTTGTTCTTAATTGTAAGTTTAATAATTAAAAGCTTTATTTTCCCAACGATGGGCTTTACTAGATATTAAAAATTAGTATCCCAGGCAATACTAAAGTAAAAAAACCCAAAAGAATGTGGGGGCCCGTTAGTTTATTAGTATAATTTAAAAACCTTTTAAACCTAAAAAAATCCCAAAAAATAATTTTAAAAAAATAAGTTTAAAACAAAAAACATTAAAAATTCCCCCCCAAAGGGCCAAATGCTACAATTAAGACAGAAACACACGCTTCCCCGGAATGGCATGTCTATAGGTAACCGATACACAGTTCACACACCTTTCTCAGATATTGGCGCGACGTGGTGGCAGGGAGTCGAACTACGTTACACACTCCAACAAGTAAAATATATCACTTATGGGGAAGTTGTAAAAAAACTATTCCATGGTATGCAGAACGACTAAAAAAGGAGTTTACAAGTGAAAAAAACTATATGCGTTGTGGGGATACCCCACAAATACAACGCTTCCCCACAACGTGCTGTGTTTACTTGTGAAATACCCGCAAGTGCATATGGGCAAACACACACACACACACACACACACAACCACCACAACACACACACACACACAAAAACACACACACACACACACACACACACACACACACACACACACACACACACACACACACACACACACACACACACACACACACACACACACACACACACACACACACACCACACACACACAAACACACACACACACACACACAACACACACACACACACACACACACACACACACACACACACACACACACACACACACACACACAACACACACACACACACACACACACACACACACACACACACACACACACACACACACACACACACACACACACACAACACACACACACACACACACACACACACACAAACCTACATAACTTATATAATGAATAGCATAGCTGGAAAAACATTAAATGTAAATTGTAGAAAACAAGTGGGGGAGGGGATTTTTATAACACTCCGTATTTTTTGAAAGGAAAAAAATTATAATAATAATAATGATCACTTTAAACAGCAATAAATGTCCTCCAAAGCAACGTAATATCTCCAATTAATTGTTTTAAACCATCTTGCTTCTCTCGTTATGAAAATAATTCTGTTATTGGTTATTAGTCTCTGTTATTTTGTATCTGTTACTCAGTAATTAGATAGATAGATAATGGCCTTATAATCTGTGAATATTCTAATCGGTTGAATGACCATCAAAATGCTTTTTGAAATGAGTATTTTGTCACATCAATGAACCCCATCAAAGCATCATAGTTCGGCCCTCTGGTTCCTCTTTCGTCAAGTTCACGCTATTAACATCTGTGATCCCTCGACCCTCTGGTTCCTCTTTCGTCAAGTTCACGCTATTAACATCTGTGATCCCTCGACCCTCTGGTTCCTCTTTCGTCAAGTTCACGCTATTAACATCTGTAATCCCTCTGATGTTTGCCCTTCTAATCGGTTATTATGAACTTTATTCATCATACAAAAAATTACACCTGAAGTTATAGTTAAATTGAAATCATATTATTGCTAGCAACAAAGTAACGTTTAGTCAAATTTAAAATCTTGCAGATATATATATATATATATATGTTAAAATTAGGAATATATTTATTATATATAGTACAAATATATTTATTATTATAGAGAGATAGAATAAGAATATCGCATCCATCAGAGCGCCTTAAAAGACTGATCAGTTGAACCGTGGAGTTCCCTGTACGCGGTGTGTCTACTCGGCGACGCAGGGCCTTCTTCAATCTGATCTGGTCGTCCATCTTGGATCTAATCTCCAGAAGACCAATGTATAATTTTCCTCAGATCATGCAAAAACATAGCCTCACTGATAATCCTTTAAAATAGATTTTCTTAAACAGTTTTTAAGTTTAAATGTTGAAAAAATGAAATGCTCAATATTGATTGCTTTTTTGGGGGTCTCTAGTTTTCTAGTTGTTTTAATTTGAAATAGTTTCTAAAATTTAAAAAAATGTTAAGTACGTGTATTAAAACAATTAAATAAAAATCCAAACCAATCAACATTATACGTTTACAATACTGTCACTACAAAATAAAACTACAGTAACATGTGAAAACATAATTACACCGGAAACACGTAAAATATGGGGTTGTATGTTTGCACAATGGATTAGTAGATCCAAGGTGTTTGGCCACTTCCCCCCTCCCCAAATCAGCCATACAAGATCTGAATACATTAAGCTATTTTGTGCCGAATAACTAACATGTCAATAAATATGTTCCTAAAAATAGTAATTTTCTTAAATGAATACTGAATATGATGTGAACGTACAGTATGATGGTAAATAACTTTACAAAAACTTGAATTTACAACTTTCCATGTCATGTTTGATCAACCAAAAATACAACAACGCCTCTTAAAATTTTTGAATTTCTGACTTTAAAAACTCTTTAGTCTTTTAACCATAATATATTATTATTATGAAAAATAATAACGTATGGTTTTAATGATGTATAACAAGGAGCAATAAGGCAGAAGCTTCAATACGCCGGCTGTATAGCTGAGTACTTGGCATTAGACCCATCATAAGTCCATTGGTTGCCTTGGTTTACTTGTATAACAGCTTTACAAAATTTCAATGTGACAGAAAGTTTTTTACCATGGTTATTTAATCAGCCCGAGGTTTACTTATATGTCTCTTAGGAAAAGAAGGTTAAGGAATTATTGTATTGATTAGTTAAAGTTTTTTTTTTCAACCGAATGTTAGTAGATAAGCATCAAGGTGTTTTGAAAACAGTACAATTACTGTCGTCCATCTTAAAAAAAGGAAAGATAAGTTGTTGGGGAAAAGGTTAATGTTTTCTGAGACTTCTTTGAAAAGTTAAGTTTTGTATCTTCAACTACGTCTACAGCTCATCCCTCACACCAAGGTGATCTTTTTTTTATTTATTGCTGAAACATTTTTTTAAAAGATCAGTACAACTATTTTTATTTTGCAGAGATTTTAGTTCATGTTCTTTCTTTATGTAAATTATTAGGTCTTGAGTGCAGTTGTAAATGTTTTGAGAGTGATTTTCCCAAAAATGTTTCATTTATCGCAAAACAATTGAGTATTAAATTTTAAAAATTTTTGAAAAAACCTCTAAGTTCCAAAATACCCCAATTTAGTATTTCGATTACTTTAAAAAGGGAAGGTGATGTCCCAAAAAGGTTAAAAAATTTTAAAAACTAAAAAATTCTCTAACAACTTGAGAGCGTTTAACCAACTTTGTGCAATCCTTGATATTTCTTTTCGTGTTTATAGAGTTTTAAAAATTTATTATGATTTTTATTTGTTTTTGAAAAGCCCTAAAAATTTCCCCCTATTTACATGCTTGAGCATGGGGAAATTTTTTGGATTTTAGAAATTTTTAAGGCTTTCTCCCACGAAAATTAAAATGTATGCCCCCCAAGTTTTGAAAACCCATGAAAGTATATTATTTAAATTTATGGTAATTTTTTAGGCGAAAAAATCGAAGTTTTCTGCGTTTATGAGTTTTTATAATTTGTTTTAAACTTTTTCTTTCACATACTTCCCAAAACGAAAAATAAAAGCGGGTTTACACATTTTTTCTGTAGGGGGTGTGTGATCCCATACAATAAGTAGGGGGCTACTACACTACTTTGTAGGGGGTGTGGTAGCGCCATAAGAAAGGGGGGTATACACATACTTACTGTAGGGGGGTTGGTAGCTGCCTTCATTTAAGTAGGGGGCTCTCAATATTTAAATGTGGGGGTGTGGTGTGCAATCAGTAGTGGGGGTTTAAACATACTTCTGGGGGGTGGGTAGCCCCATAAGAAAGTAGGGGGCTTTAACTATTTTCTGTGGGGGTGTGGTAGCTGCCATACAGTAGTGGGGGGTTCACACATATTACTGAGGGGGTGTGGTAGTCCCCCCAAAACTTTAATTTGGGGGGCTTTTACAATATTAGTTTAGGGGGTGGGGTGTGCATAAGAAAGTGGGGGCTTTCCCCTTTCTTTGTAGGGGGTGTGATAGAATTTAGTTAGGGGGTACTACAATACTTACGTGGGAGTGTGGTAGCTTCCATAATTAAGTGGGGGTACTACACATACTTTTGGGGGGGGTTGGATAGTTTCCCATACTTAAGTGGGGGGGGCTACTACAATACTTACTGTAGGGGGTGTGGTAGCTGCCAACAGAAGTAGGGGGTCTACAATACTTCTGTGGGGGTGTGGTAGCGCCATCGAAAGTGGGGGTCTAAAATTTCTTACTGTGGGGGTGGAGTTCCCATCATTAATGGGGGGAAATACAATACTTATTGGGGGTGTGGTAGCTGCCATACAGTAAAGTAGGGGGCTACTACAATACTTATGTAGGGGGTGGGGGTAGCTGCCATACAGTAATTTAGGGGGTACTCACATACTTACTGTGGGGGGTTTGTGGTACGGCATTCAAAAAGTAGGGGGTATACCTTATTATGTGGGGAGTGTGGTAGCTTCCATACTTAAGTAGGGGGCTTTTTTCCCAAATACTTATGTGGGGGTGTGATAGTTTCCCATACTTAAGTAGGGGGCTATACACATATTTGTAGGGGGGTTGTGGTAGCTGCCATACAGAAAGTAGGGGGCTCTACATAATTTTTGTGGGGGTGTGGTAGCTGCCATACAGTATTTAGGGGGTATTACAATATTAAAGTAGGGGGTGTGATAGTGCTACAGTAATAGGGGGTACTACATCTTAGTAGGGGGTGTGGGTAGTGCCATCGAAATGGGGGCTTTACCTTTATGTGGGGGGTGGGTAGCTGCCATCAGTAAGTGGGGGCTATACAATACTTACTGTGGGGGTTTGGTAGCTGCCATAACAGTAGTAGGGGGCTATTACAATACTTAGTGTAGGGGGTTTGGTAGCTCCATCGTAAGTGGGGGGGGCTATTAAAACTTACTGTAGGGGGTGGATGCTTCCTTTCTTTAAGTAGGGGGGCTACTACACATACTTACTGTAGGGGTGTGGTAGTTTCATACGTAATAATTAAGGGGGGCTATTACCTACTTACGTAGGGGGTGTGGGGTAGTGCCCTACAGTAAGTAGGGGGGCTATAAATATTACTGTGGGAGTGTGGTAGTTTTCCAACAGAAATTATCAAGGGGGGTATTACCAACGTAGTAGGGGGTGTGGTAGCTGCCATCCGTAAGTAGGGGGTTACACATATTTAAATCCCCGGGGGTTTGGGGTTTGTGGGCATATTGCATTCAAAAAAAATTTGGGGAAAACCCAGCTACCGGATTTGTGCTCGTTTTACTCAGGGGGGGTACGTACAATTTTAAAATATTTGCTGAAGAAAACTTTTAAGTGACCTTGCAGCCCTCGGAAAATATTTTAGAACCTGGAAGTAAATTTAACCATTAAACCAAAGAAGTTTGCTTCCAACAAGTAACAGGGGCTAATTGAAATTGAATATCTTTTTTTGTGTAAAAATCTTTATAAGATGCCCCACAGTACCTGAAAGTAACGTTAGATCGATCGCTGAGGGTTTTTAAAAGTATTTTGAAAAAGCAGCAGCTAAAAATCAAAACAAGGGCAAGGCCGGGACCATTTGGGTGAGCCAACGAACCCCGTACGTTTCTCATGGTCTACTCAGTGCTGAGTAAAATGTTGTTAAAATTTAAAGGTACATTCCTATAACCCAAAGTATTAAAATATCAATCTAAAGATGTGAGGTAACATTGTGGTCGGTATTTTCCCCCCTTCACCAATTAACTGACCCAACAATAAAAAAACTTTGCCAAATTATATATAGGTGATAAAAAAGAAACACTTGCAAAGAAAACCTTGGCGAATGATTACTGTGTAAAAGAAAAACACCTTACAAATTAAAAACACTTGCGAATGATAACTTTTGGAAAAAAAGAAAAAATTAAAATGAAAAAACATTTTCGAATGATTACTAGATGATAAAAGAAAACATTTTTAAAAAAGAAAAACAATTCCCCAAAAAGTTATAGGAGATAAATGTAACATTACAAACTTGAAAACACTTCCCGAATGTTTATATTGTGAAAGTGACACTGTAAAACAAGGTGAATTATATAAAAAGGTGATATAAGTAAATTTAAATGAAAAAACCTTGTCGTTGATTAAGATTTATGATATAAGTATCAATAAAAAGAAAATTTTTTGTTGAATGTTTTTATATGTGATAGAAGTAACTTTTCAATGAAAAAAACATTTATTCCATGAAAAAAAAATGGGTTTAAGATAAAAAATTTTACAGTTAAAACCCTTTGCTGTACGACAATACTTGATAAAATGTATTTACTTGTGATTTTAAAGTAGTACTTATTGAGAGAAAAGAAATTTTTTTAATGAAGAAACTTGATAAGATTATTTACATTGTGAAAAAAAGTTGTATTCTGAGAGAAAGTAATGCTTTAAAGAAAGAAACTTGATAAGTATATTTACATTGTGTATAAAGTATATTACTGAGAGAAAAGTAATGTTTAAAATGAAAGAAAACTTGATTAAAGAAACACTAACTTGCGGAAATGATGAGATCCCTGTTATTTGTTGAGGAGGTGTTTTCCCTAATTTGCCATATTTTTATATTTTTTAATTCATGTATTAAAAGGGGTTTATTCCCAAAACCTTTCAAGCTGGTAAAGTCATTCTTTATTAAAAGCTGGAAATAACGTTTACCAAAAAAATACGGGGCCCTTTCAATTCTATTTCATTTTTAAAGTCTTTTTGAATTACTACTATGCACAAGCTTGTAAATTTTTGATATAATAATATAAATCTAAAAACAGCGGGTTCCGAAAGGGAAAATTTAAATTCTTCAGAAATTTTTAGTTTTTAAATGACTCACCACTCTTTGACAAGGCCATCAATCCCTTGGTATTTTCTGTGACTTAAGTAAAGCGTTTGATTCCGTAAATCTAATATTTACTTAAAAACTTGAAAAAATATGGTGTGCGGGGTCATGCACTAAAATTTGTTTAAAGCTCATTTCAGATCGGAGTCAATGTTCAGATCCAGTCAGGTCATAAAAACCATTTTTCTCCTTATGATCGTTTACGTCTGGGTACCCGGGTTCTATTTTTGGGCCCTGCCCTTTTTTAAATTATTAAATGATCCCCCCAAAAAATTTCAAGTGATCTAAATTTTTTATGTTTGTGCTTTTGTTTATTTTTTTTTTGATAAATCCCCAAAATTTTTTATTTAATTGCCATTATCAGTGATATTTTAAACAAAGGTTTTCTGAAAAATAAAATTTAAAATAAATATCAATAAAACAAATTTCCCCATTAAACTTTACCGAGTAATTTAAAAAAGGTACAAAAACCAAATCAAAATTTAAAATTTGGGAATGATAAAAGCCAAACAAGGCCATCTTTTAAAAATTCCTTGGAGTTCTTTATTGATCAAAAACTAAATTTGGGAAAAGTCACGTTGAGCAGTTTGTAAGAAGCCCCCGAAGTATTTGTTTTGTTCTTAGCCGTTTGGCCCCATGATTTGCGTCGGAGGTCCTGTGTACTGTTTTTTCTCACTACATAATAAATTTTACGATATGGTATTATATTTTGGGGCCCTTAAGTGTGACAAACTTAATAGGGTTTTTTTTCTCCAGAATGGTTCTGGAGTAATGAGTAATAGGAGAAGATTTGATTTCGGAGGTTGGGAATCTTGACGCTGGAAATTTGTATAAAGTATTTTTGGTTTTTGAAGGGTATTTTTTTAGGCAGGTTTCCCAATAATTTTTTAAAAAATGGCCTTTTTTAAAAAAAATTCCCAACTAGAAATGGAACATGTTTTTCATCTTGGAACATTTTACTTCTGTTTTTGGGAGGCCCAAAATATTTGTTTTTTGTATTTATAAAAAATTGCCAATAAATTTTTTGAGGAAAAGTACCTTATTTTAAAAAAAGAAAAAAAAATCATTTTTTATAAATGTTTTATTTTTAAAAGTGACTTGCTGTGCTTATATCAAATTTTAATTTTATTTTTGTTTTTTTTTTATTAGTCATGAGTGTTTATAACTATCTGTAATTGTTTTAAAAGAATAAAGTGAAATGAAATGTGAAATGAAATGAAATGAAATGAAATGAAATGAAATAAAAATGAAATGAAATGAAATGAAATGAAATGAAATGAAATAAAATGAAATAAAATTGAAATGAAATGAAATAAAATGAAATGAAATGAAATGAATAAATGAAATGAAATAAAATGAAATAAAATGAAATGAAATGAAATGAAAGAAATGAAATAAAAATGAAATGAAATGAAATAAAAGAAAATAAAATGAAATAAATTGAAATGAAATAAAATTAAATGAAATAAAATGAAATAAAATGAAATGAAATGAAATGAAATAAAAATAAAATGAAATGAAATGAAAGAAATGAAATAAAATGAAATGAAATGAATGAAATGAATGAAATGAAATGAAATGAAAGAAATGAAAATGAAATGAAATGAAATGAAATGAAATGAAATGAAATGAAATAAATGAAATGAAATGAAATGAAAAAAATGAAATGAATGAAATGAAATGAAATGAAAGAAATGAAATAAAATGAAATGAAATAAAATGAAATGAAATGAAATGAAAGAAATGAAATGAAAATAAAATAATGAAATGAAATGAAATGAAATGAAATAAAATTGAAATAAATGAAATGAAATGAAATGAAATGAAATGAAAATGAAATGAAATGAAATGAAATGAAATAAAATTTTAAAAATGAAATGAAATGAAATGAAATGAAATGAATGAAATGAAATGAAATGAAATGAAATGAAATGAAATGAAATGATATGAAATGAAATGAAATGAAATGAAATGAAATTGAAAGATTTTTTTCATTGTGATATAAATAGTCTTCGGAGTTTAATGTTTATAATGAAAGAAATTGATAAGATACAGGGTAAATGGTACGTGGTGTTTAAAAATTTAAGGTTTTAAAAACTACGTTTGAGGTATTTAAAAAAACGCAAATTTCAGTTTTATTTGCCAAATGGTTGTGTGGTATGCTCAAATTAAGATTTCTTTTTATCGTGGCCTAACCAAAAAAAAAGCTTTATTTTTTACTCAAAAGTTTTTTTTTTTAAACTATGACACCATTTTTGAAATTCATTAAATTGTTAACAAGAATAATGAGCAAAATAGCCTGCAAAAAATTAAAGGTTGGTATTTTAAAAAATTATGCTTTAAGAAAAAAATTCTGTTTTTTAAAATTTTTAAAACAATTTTTACGGAAATTCCCAAATTATGGTAACGGTATAATGTGTCAAGCTTTTACAGAAAACTGCATATTTAATGGTCTTTCCAGGTTGCTTTTGTTTGTATTATGTACTGTTCCATTTTTATTTTATTTGAATGAAAAAAAAAAACAGAGTGGTTAAAAAATTTAAGCTATTTTGAGCAACGGACATTCTAAAAAAACGTTTGTGATTTAAAAACCCCATGTAAAACGGGACGAATGGGGTTTTACCACAATTCTTAGACCCGACATACCCCAAAAATTATCAAAGTCCCTTTTCCTTAATGACTTTGGGAAAATTCCCCTACCTGCTTAGTTTAACAAAAAATCAGTTTCTTTTAAAGCAACCCTTTTTTGGAGGAAAATGGAATCCTTATTGTTTACTCTTTAGCCGGGGGGCTGGTTGAGCTATTAGTTTTTGTGATAGGGTTATTTCAACGTATGCAGAAATGCATTTTGTTTTGGATTTTTTCAAAGGCAAATGCAATTGCTGGCAAAAATAGTACGTTTGAGGGGAAAACCCCTTTGAAAAGCCCCAGCCCCCCAGGTGTTCACTGACTTCACGAGGTTAGTGGAAAGTTTAAAAATTCAAAAAAAGTCTTCTGGAGGGGGTCAGTTTTAAATTTTGATGTTGGTTTGAAAAATTTATTTAAAACCTTTCAAGAAAAACCCGAGGAGTAAGGGAGGGCAATTTCGGCTCAATAAATGTTTCACAGTGGAAAGGTTTGGTATTCTTATAGAAAAAAGTTTATCCCTACCACTTCAACCTGTCAAGCACTTGAAGCTCAAGCTTCGCTCCTCGTGTTCAGTTTGTAGATGGTTGTAAAAAAACATATTGAGCAGTATCTTTCTTCAAAAAGTTTTTTTTGGACGATGAGGCCATATTTAAAAAACAGGAATCTTTAAAATGCACTGTGGGGGAAGATAACCCAAGAGAAACATAGAAGATCTTTTTTTTTTTTTTTTTTTTTAAAAGGGGTTTTTTACTTTTGGTAGGGGGTTGGGGGGTAGTAGGGGGTTTAAAACGTTATTGGCCCCCAATTTTTTTTGAGGTTTTCCTTAACGGGGGGCGCTTTTTGGATTTTTACGCCAGTCTCCCTTTGCTGCTTGACCATCTCAACCAGAAAAAAGAGAGAGTCTCTTTTTTCCCAAAAAAATGGGTAACCCCCTTTCAACGCGAAGTGCGTATGGTTGCGTCAATTATCCTCATGGATTGGACGGGGGGGAGTCCGTGGCCAGCTAGAAACGGGCCCCGGCCTTAGTCCCTTTGGTTTCGTGTTGGGTGGATTAAACAAAAAAGCTATTCTGCACTATAAAAAACAGAACAAGAAATTTGGGGAGAAAAAACTGCGGCTGTGAAGTAGTGCGCAAGAAATGCACAAAAAAAGACAGTTAAAAAAAATGCGCAAGAGAGCCGAGCTGCATCAGAAATGGAGGAAGGCAGTTTGAACAACTTTGTAAATTTATTCGTTTAAGTTGCCTTTTTTTCAATTATTTTTACGAATATAATTGTTGTTTTAAAATTTATGTCAAATCAAGTATTTTTAAAACTTTTTTGTAATAAAAGGCCAAAGCTTCAAGTTTTTGCAATCTGTGTTTTCATTCAGTTTACCTAAGTTTTCGTGACGAAAACAAAAAAATTAAAATCAAAATTTACCTTGAAAAGAAAATTAAATTACGCGTTTTCTGTATGGTTTTTTACATTTTGTCCGTTTCCCTAATTTAGTAAACGCGAAAAAAATGTTTAAAATTTTTTCAAAAATTTGATTTTTTTTATTTTAAAAGCATAATTTTAAAATACCAACCTTAAATTTTGATCTTATAGCTCAAAATTCTTGTTAAAAAATTTTAAAGTGATTTCAAAAATAGTGTACAATTTTAAAAAAAATTTATTTTTGAGTAAGTAATAAAGCTTTTTTTTGGTTAGGGCCCCCGATTTAAAAAAATCTTAATTTTCATACCACAGTAACCCCTTTTTGGCTTAAAAATGAAATTTGCGTTTTTTTGTAGTCCCAAACATGCAGTTTTAAGAATTAAATTTTTAAACACCACGTACCATTCCCTGTATATTTCATTTTGATATAAAATAAATACTTATGAGAGTAAGTAATGTTATAATGAAAAAAACTTTATAAGTTTTATTTTCATTTTGTTAAAGTAGTCTTATTGAGAGATAAGTAATGTTATAATGAAAGAAACTTGATAAGATTATTTACGTTGTGATTAAAGTGTATTATGAGAGGTAAGTAATGTTTATAATGAAAAAAACTTGAAAGATATATTTACATTGTGATTAAAGGGAGTACTTAATGAGAGATAAGTAATGTTTTAATGAAAGAAAATTTTATAAAATATATTTTTCATTGTGATATAAGTAGACTTCTGAGAGATAAGTAATGTTTATAATGAAAGAAACTTGATAAGTATATTTACATTGTGATATAAAAAACTGTAGTACTTACTGGAGATAAGTAATGTTTTTTAATGAATGAAACTTGATAAGATTTTTTTTACGTTGTGATATAAAAATAGTACTTATGAGAGATAAGTAATGTTTTTAATGAATGAAACTTGTTTGTTATTTTCTTGTGTATAAAGTAGTATTACTGAGAGATAAGTAATGTTTATAAAGAAAGAAATTAAAGAATATTTACGTTGTGTTTAAAATGGGATTACTGAGAAGATAAGTAATGTTTATAATGAAAGAACATGATAAGATATATTTACATTGTGATATAAAGTAGTCTTACTGAGAGATAAGTATGTTTATAATGAAAGAAACATGATAAGTTTTTCATTGTGATATAAAGTAGTACTTACTGAGAGTAAGTAATGTTTATAATGAATGAAATTGATAAAAATATATTTACTTGTGATATAAAATGTACTTACTGAGAGATAAGTAATGTTTTTAATGAAAAAAAAACTTGATAAGATATATTTAGTTGTGATATTAAAATAGTTTTTACTGAGAGTAGTAATGTTTATAATGAAAGAAACTTGATAAGATATATTTCGTTGGATATAAAAATAGTATTACTGAGAGTTAAAATAAGTTTATAATGAAAAAAAACTTGTTAGATATATTAAATTGTGTATAAAGTAATGTAGTACTTACTGAGAGATAAGTAGTGTTTAAATGAAAGAAACTGATAAGATTATTTAATTGTGATATAAAGTGTACTTACTGAGAGATAAGTAATGTTTAAATGAAAGAAAACTTGATAAGTATAATTTCGTTGTGATTTAAAAGTTGTATTACTGGAGATAGTAATGTTTATAATGAAAGAAACTTTTATAAAATATATTACGTTGTGATTAAAGTTGTACTTACTAGAGTAAGTAATGTTTTTTAAAGAAAGAACTTGATAAGATTTATTTACGTTGTTTATAAAATTTGTCTTACTGGGATAAGTAAAGTTTTTAATGAAAAAATTTATAAGGTAATTTTATTGTGAAATTTAAAATAGTACTTACTGAGAGATAAGTAAGTTTATAAAGAAAGAAACATGATAAGATTATTTATTTTGTGATATAAAGTATACTTTGCTGAGAGATAAGTAATGTTTATAATGAATGAAACTTGATAAGATATATTTACGTTGTGATATAAAGTAGTATTACTGGAAAATAAGTAAAGTTTTAATGAACGAAACTTGTAAAATATATTTACATTTGTAAAAGTAGTACTTACTGAAGATAAGTAATGTTTTTAAGAAAGAAAAAATTGATAAGATTATTTACGTTGTGATATAAAGTAGTAATTACTGAGGATAAGTAATGTTTATAATGAAAGAAACTGATAAGGGTATATTTACTTGTGTATAAAGTAGTACTTATGGAGATAAGTAATGTTTTTTAAAGAAAAAAAACTTTATAAAATAATTTATTTGTGTATAAAGTACTTAGTATTAATGAAGATAAGTAATGTTTATAATGAAAGGGAAAAATGATAAGATTATTTTTATTGTGATATAAAAGTATGTAGTATTACGAGGGAAAAAGTAAAGTTTATAATGAAAGAAAACTTGATAAGATTATTTACATTGTTAAAATTTAAAATATGTAGTATTAAAAGAGAGATAAGTAGTGTTTTTAATGAAAGAAACTGATAAGATATATTTACTTTTTGAATAAGTAGTACTTATGGAGATAAATAAAGTTTTTAAAAGAAAGAAAATTGATAAGATTTTTCGTTGTGATATAAAGTAGTACTTACTGGAGATTAAAATAATGTTTATAAGAAAAAATTGTAAGATATATTTCGTTGTGATATAAAGTAGTACTTATGGAGATAAATAATGTTTATAAAAAGAAAGAAAATGATAAGATTATTTAAGTTGTGATATAAAAGTAGACTTATGAGAGATAAGTTATGTTTATAATGAAAGAAAAATTGATAAGATATATTTTATTGTGATATAAAGTAGTACTTATGAGAGATAAGTAATGTTTTTTTTAATGAAAGAAACTGATAAGATATATTTAATTTTTGTATAAAGTAGTATTACTGGAGATAAGTAATGTTTATAATGAAAGAAAACTGATAGATAATTTAAATTGTGATTAAAGTAGTACTTATTGAGAGATAAGTAATGTTTTTAATTTAAAGAAATTGATAAGATTATTTACATTGTGAATAAAGTAGTAACTTATGAGAATAAGTAATGTTTTAATGAAAGAAACTTTATAAGATAATTTTTATTGTGTATAAAATATACTTATTGAGAGATAAGTAATGTTTTAATGAAGAAACTTGATAAGATATATTTAGTTTGTGATTAAAATAGTACTTACTGAGAGATAAGTAATGTTTTTTTAAAGAAAGAAATTGATAAGATATTTTACGTTGTGTTTTAAAAAAAAAAGTATTTCTGAGAGATAAGTTGTTTATAATGAAAGAAACTTGATAAGTTTTATTTTCGTTGTGATATAAAATTTAGTACTTTTTGGAGATAAGTAATGTTTTAATGAAGAAAATTGATAAAATATATTTACATTTTGATATAAAGTGTACTTATGAGGTAAGTATGTTTTAATGAAAGAAACTTGATAAGATATATTTACATTGTGATATAAAGTTTTACTTCTGAGAATTTAAATAATGTTTATAATGAAAGAAAATTGATAAGTATATTTAGTTTGATATAAGTAGTACTTATGGGATAAGTAAGTTTTTTAATGAAAAAAAAAACATGATAAAAATATATTTTTTGTGATATAAAGTTGTACTTTGAGAGATAAATAATGTTTATAATGAAAGAAACTGATAAGTTTATTTACATTGTGATATAAGTGTACTTATGAGAGAAAGTAATGTTTATAATGAAGAAATTGATAGATATATTTACGTTGTGATATAAGATATTACTGGAGTTAAAATAATGTTTATAATGAAAAAAAACTTGATAAAATATATTTCGTTTGATATAAAGTAGTACTTTTCTGGAGATAAGTAATGTTTATAATGAAAGAAACTTGATAAAATTATTTACGTTGTTATAAAAGTAGTACTTTTGAGAGGGTAAGTAATTTTATAATGAAAGAAACTTGATAAGATATATTTACATTGTGATATAAAGTACTGTAGTTCTTACTGAGAGATAAGTAGTGTTTGTAACGAAAGAAACATGATGATATATTTCATTGTATATAAAATTTTTTAATTACTGAGAGTAAGTTGTTTTAAAGAAAAAAAATTTATAATTTTTTGTTGTGATATAAAGTTGTCTTACTGGGTAAGAATGTTTATAAAGAAAGAAACTTGATAAGATATATTTACGTTGTGATATAAGTAGACTTATGAGAATAAGAATGTTTTAATGAAAGAACATGATAAGATATATTTCGTTGTGATATAAAGTGACTTTTGAGGATGTAAGTTTATAATGAAAGAAAAATTTATAAGATATTTTATATTGTGATATAAGTGTACTTATGAGGATAAGTAATGTTTATAATGAAAGAAACTTTATAAGATTATTTCATTGTGATATAAATTGTCTTACTGGAGTAAGTAAGTTTATAATGAAAAAAACATGATAAGTATATTTACATTTGTATATAAGTAGTACTTATTGGAGATAAGTAATGTTATAATGAAAGAAAATTTATAAGTATATTTAATTGTGATATAAAGTGTACTTACGAGAGATAAAAATAAGTTTATAATGAAAAAAACTGATTAAAATTATTTTACATTGTGTATAAAAATAGTACTTATTGAGAGATAAGTAATGTTATAAAGAAAGAAACTTGAATGATTATTTTTTTGTGATTAAAAGTAGACTTACTGAGAGATAAGTAATGTTTATAATGAAAGAAAACCGTTATGATTTTTTCTTTTATTGGAATTATTTTTCGTAAACTGTGGTAAGAATTGGTTTTTAATGGTGAAAAAGAAAATAAATTATACAAGAATAAACTTAACTAAGTTTTTTTATCCGGAAATTCGTAAACAGTTTTTTTTTATAGAAAAAAATGAGGGGAAGATTATTATCCGTGTTTATTAATGATGTGCGTTCTTTGTTTTTCGATAGTACCGAGGTTACTAAGCATAATCGGAAGTGTCTGATATTTAGAATTAAAAAATGACCTCCCGGGTTATTAGAACCCAAACATAAACCCCGATTGTCAAAGTGTTATTTGTTAATTAAAATTTTTTGGGAATGTTTGAAATTTCATAGCTGTAAAATAACCTTTAATTTTTGGAAAGGTGGTTTTTGTTTCCGGTTTTTGAAATGAACGTTGTAAAGAAATTTTTTTTTTAAAAAAACGAAAATAATTTTTTTCTTTCTCAATTATGAAAATCTTAAGTTTTGAAAAACTGGAGACACGCCATTGCCATCTAATGATTTTCATTGGCATTTGTATATGAAGTTGTAGAGTATCTCACTCGTTTCAGTTATATTTATTCCAACTTACACTTTGTGAATTTCTTGCATCAATGCACCTCTCTATAACTACGATTCAATTATACGACTCCTTCTTGTAAAATAGTACTCTTATTTTACTAAATACATATTCAGTGAAAAGTATTCTATAGATATGCATATGCTCACAGATTAAAATCCTTGTTTAGTCGATGGTCACACCAAGATTGCTTCAAAAACTTCCCAAGTTTAATAACTTGTACGCTAATCCTTTGCTTCTGCAGCTTGTAAAAAGAAATCGTATTTCAGAAGGACCAGAAAGTCGCATAATTAACAATAAATTATATGATATAGAATTTATTACTTTTCATTCAAACATAGTCTTCATTTAAAAGAAGCAGAGCTCTAAGTAGTCAGTTGGGGTTCGGTCAGGCTACCGTATCGCCCCTTGCCAATAATCAGACAGACAGAAGCCCTACAGTTAGGGCTGATGAGGGGGAGAATGGCGATGAATACCTTCACGGAATGTGTGTAAACTCTTACTTGTTAAACGCAGTAGATACAATCAAATGATTCATGATACAGATCAAGAGAGTACAAATATTGTACTTTTGTTAACCCTTTTAATCTGGTGTATAGTAACTTAATGTACAGATACCCTACATTTAACTATGTTGTGTACGAACACGCAACATACCGTACTAATTAAGAAACTATTTTAATTAATCATGTTTCAACGTGCACATCAATGTATCAACTACGTGTCTTTATGAACAAACAGAATCATAGAATGAGGCATATGGGTCGGTGGACGAGTTTATCAATTAGGTTGAAGGCCTCGTCCCATAAGAGGCTGAAAGCTGAGCTCTCATGGTAATGTCTTATGGTAACAAGATCAAATTTCGCGCACAATGCTAGTTGGGCCATAGCGTTAAAAAGTTTTGATGGACGAAATAAGTTCTTTTCAATGATCCGTCAATACCTGTATGTGGGATGAACCCTCGTAGGGAGTGGACACTGTTGAATCGGTAACAACTGGACATATAAATGGGGACTGAAACTAGATCAGTCATGTGATTTCGGGGATTCTATCCAAAACAATGGATCACATAGTTACAGAGTGCCCTTTTAAGGAGAGACTAGCTAGTATGAATAGAATCAGTTGAGGCAGGTCTTTAATGGCTTGTTGGATTGGATTTAGCTTTGTGATAGAAGGTCACTTTACATTTATTTAATGTCACATGACAATTGGACTTTTTTTCCCATTATACTGTAAATCACAGCTTTTATTATTTTTTTAAATTAATAAATTGTAGCTGATAACAAACCATACGCTATATATACTCTATCAAAAAACGAAAAACAAAATAACAAAATAAGATTTCTAAGAACAGTGGAACTTTTTTTGAAGTAATATCTGGTCACGTTATTATCGTAAAATTATATTTGAAAACATTACAAGACCTAAAGGAATAATGTACCTTTTTAATTCCAGATGAATATTGACAGATAAGTGATGCTCCAGATTTGAGCAATGAAGAAATCATTTTTTTTGTTTTCATTATAAGAAAAAAATTAGAAGTAACATAAATAATCGTCAGATATTACGACAATTAAAACAAGAATTTTAGAAGTAACATACAATGGTAACTTGATACTTTACCAATCTAAGAAAATTATATGAGAAGAAACATAATAGAGGCTACAGTTAAGGCGGTCGTGAAGTGCTCTGGTACACGGATCGGAAAGACTTGTTAAACACGGAGAGGTTCGGAGGTACAGCAGGACCTGCCTGAGAGCATATTTATTGAATGTATTGTAATATTATTGAAATAACCTATCCTTGACGATGATATTTATTTAAATGTAACTCGATTTATTCTACATAATTATTACTTGAAGCCTATTGTGGTAGTTGTGTTTATTTATGCTTCTTTCACGTTGTTTAATATGCGGCCCTTTTACTAAACTACACTGTGTAGACAAGAAATTAAGTCCCAGAAACTGGTATAAGTGATGCCAATTAAACTGGAAGTTACTCCCTGAATCTAGTAGTGGAAAGTAACAGGGCTGCATTCATTGGTACAGTACTTGAACATTTGCACTTCTGTTATTGTATTTACACTGTGAGCTTTATAATGTTATATACGTGAACTGTATGTGCTACTCTAGAACTGTGCTCGGATATGAGTTGTTGCTACTGCTACATTGTTCGCCGAAAGAACACGAAAGTAAATTGTGCGTTGGGTACCCTACTCACCTACTCACCCTACTCACCTAGAGGACTGGGAATAACTTCACTACGTTGAGTATTCAAACAGTTATTGTTTGAAATATATTTTTCTTGCTCAATCATTTTGATTAAACCCCCCCCCCACCCCACCCAAACTATAAAGATCACTTTTAAATCCCACAACATGTTTCAGAACTCACTCTGCGTCGTTCTGTGAAGGTGGATACCCTTGATTCTACAAACAGTTTTAATTTTATAACTCCAAGAATGTTTAGGTGCTACCAGAAGGTGTTCAAATGACACATAAAAGTTTCGTTTTATAAAATCCCAAAATTGGTTGTTTAATGGTACTTTTCATTTTAAATTCATAAGTTAAATTAATATTTTTGCTACTTATAATTTTATACAATAAAAATATGAATCAACAGAAGTTTGTTAGAATATGTAAATGTGCGTTCTTGTTTTGATATTTGAATTTTATTATTTTCATTATTATCGGTACTAAGTTATTACAACTGAAGTAATGAAAATAAATTTCCTCACAAGTTTATTGTGAGGTAAAATAAATATAATTGATCAAATTAATACAGTAAATATCTTTTTTCCTCGGCAGTTCAGAGGTGTTGTTGGTGAGTGGAGCGGGTTCATATCCAAGTAAACTACTATCGCACAATTACGAGAATGGTATTTGTCATTATTGTTGTTCGCCAAACCCGTCTTGTGATAATGTACGAGCTTTTGTACAAGAAATAATATTATAGACAAAATAGTAAATAACGTATACAAAATGGGTTAAATATCTCTATATATAAAAGAGAAAGCCCTCACTCACTCATCACTAATTCTCCCACTTCCCGTAATTTTACAGAGCTAAAATTCGGTACAATTGTTTGTTGTAGGGTAAATAGGAAAACTAAGGTATTTACATCTTGATAAAATACTCCTAAAGGTAGAAACAACCCCTAAGAGATTGTTCCATAAGAATAATATTGGGTTGACTGTATTACATTAATAACATCTGTTTTTTTAAATAAATATAACTTGGCACAAACAGAAATAAGCATCCTATTGATACATTACGAGTTGACAATTTATTACACTTTTTATATATTTCCTCTCTATACAATTACATGTAAACACATAAAACAGCTGTTACAATGTAATTACTGTTGTTTATAATATTACGAAGGTTATACATCTTGATCACAGTAATAACATTGGGTTTTTTTAATTTAATTGAAAATAGGTTGGAAGTCAAGTGCAATGTGAGAGATACTGGAAGTAAAATTACATATTATGAATGTACTACATGCAGTTTAACTACTAATATTTGTTGTCAAAAGTCACATGCCGAGGCCGCAGGCCGAGGTGTCAAGGGAGCATCAAGGATGGGCTTGGCACGCGAAGCGGGCTGTGGTGTCCCGTAGTCTGAGATATAATACAACTTTTTGTGTTGTTCTCACTCTCAAATTCCATTCCATGCGGGACTACTATTAAGTTGTGTAACTTACTCAAAAAAACACAAATAAAATTTATAGAATGAGCTAATGAATTTAATAAATGAAGTCTTGAATGAATTTTGTTTCAAATTAAAGTTCTTTATTGATTATTTTGTAAAAAAATATTCTACAAGTAGTCTTTTTTATTTATTTCTCTAGCCAATTATTTGAAGGCTAGCCAATTATCTCTTGGCTATTATTTGAAGAAAAGTCCTACAGATAAATACATTTTCTATAATATATATAATATTTTACAATATGAAACACATTTTTATTTATTTAATTATTGTTTTTTTCAAATAGTAAGTTAGTGATTTTTTATTTTATTTACAAACATGATTTGTCTCTTGATATTAATGCAAATAAAATATAGTGATTTAGATCAGACATTTAATACAAAATTATATCTATTCAAAACAAAATAAAAATCTTATTTGGCCTAAGTACATACATATAAATATATAATAACATAACACAATAAAATATAACATAACATAGTATAAACTATATCGTAAGGAAAATTAACGAGATTAAACTTTAACAACGACAATAACAAAAATACACATCAACAATAATCAATAAATTAATCATCAGTGAGGTATTCATTATTAAAAAGTTACAAAAGCAATTTGAGGCACAGAAAAGTAATGAAATGAATAATTTTGTTACTTCAATCACTCTACTCTAATATAGAGCTGGACTGGGACCTCTGTTTGACTGATTGACATAAATGTTTCCCGACTTCCGAGTGTCGTAAAAATTTTTAAAATTTGGACTAAAGGTACATTTTTTTACCACAAAAAAATTTAAAAATTTTAAAACTTTTATTAAATGGGGTTGTTTTTAGGAGTTGAAATCGAAATGTTCCTTTAAAAATAACATGAGCGACTCAGCCGTAAAGAAAAGACTTTCGTTCCAACGACATTTAGACCAATAAAACTAATTTTAAGGTACACATGGGGCGCATCACTTTTGGCCAGAAGAAATCAGGATTAGATCGCTGCAGTCAATAATCTATACAATCGTCTAAGAAAACTTCGATTCATTACAAATCCGTGAGATTATATTTTTGAGCAGTTAAGAAATTTTAAATTTATGGTCAGGTAAGTTCACCCAATGTAAAAAAGTTTCTTAATCATCCAAATCAATTAATGAATCAACCATAAATGTTCTTAGAATTGTATTTTCTTTGCAATAGGGCATAAAAGCCAACACTTTGCTTTCGACGCACGAATAAAAACAGTTTTTTTTTAGGCTGGATACTTGAGGTGAGTAATTATTTTTTCGGTGAGTTAATTATTTCCTAATGTTATAATCAAAATTAGTTAATGTACCTTCACTTGAGGCAGGAAAAATATTTTAAACAATTTAACCACTAAATTAGAATTTGTGGCATTTAGAAGTGGTAAATTTAGCGGATTTAAAATCATTATTTAGACAAAACCATTCAAAGTACAAATTTAATTGTTTATAATTACGTTTTTTACACATAACTAAAGGGATAATAAAGACGTTTTTATTTTTTAAATACAGTACAAGTAAGCGTCACACAACACAGACCTACCACAATATAAGCACAAAATGCACAAATATATTACAATACAAGTACAAAATGCACAAATATTTCTTTTGTGAATCCCTCTGGTCTGAGGAAGGTCAGCGTGGTTCATCGAAATCGATCACCATAATATTTGTGCATTTTGTACTTGTATTGTAATATATTTGTGCTTATATTGTGGTAGGTTTGTGTTTTGTGACGTTTACTTGTACTGTATATGTACCAACACGTGTTATGCTAATTAAAAATCTATTTTTTTTTAATGTAAAAATATGTATAATTTTAAAGATAAAAAAATATGTTTTTACCTTTAAAAATTATTAATATTTTTACATTTTTAAAAATTGAAAAACATCTTAATCCCTTCGTTTATTAACGAGGTAGTTGTGAAGTCTATTTAGAATTGGAATCTTTTGTTAAAACACACTTAGCTTATTCACATTAACGAGGTAGTTGTTTTGTTAATTATTAAGTATCTGTTGTTACAACAACTTAGGCTTTTTTCACATTATCGAGGCAGTATGTGAAGTACATAGTTATGTATTCTGTTGTTAACAACACACTTAGGCTTATTCACATTAATGGTGGGCAAATGTGATGTCAAATTTTTAATGTTATATGTTGTTATAAACACATCTTTGCTATTCTCATTATCGTGGTTGTTGTGTAGTTAGTTATTAATGTAATCTGTTGTTAACAATCACTTTAGCTTATTCACATTAACGAGGGCAGATGTGAAGTCAATTAGGAATGTATCTGTTGTTATCAAACACACTTAGCTTATACACATTAACGAGGCTAGATGTGAAGTTCAATTAGTAATGTAATCTGTTGTTAACAACAAACTTAGCTTTTTCACATGTACGAGGTAGATGGTTATGTTAATTTATTTATGTAATATATTGTTAAACAACACACATTAGCTTATTCACAGTAACGAGGGTAGATATTATGTTAAATTTTTTATTATTGTAATTGTTGTTAAAAACCACGATAGCTTATTAAACATTAAACGAGGTTGTGTTATGTTGATTATTAATGAAACATGTTGTTAACAACAAACTTAGCTTTTTCAACTTAACGTGGTAGAGTTATGTTGAATATTAATGTATAAACTTTTGATTACAACCACAATTAGCTTATTCACATTAACGTGGTAGATGTGCTAGTCAATTAAATAACATGTTGTTTACTAAAAACTTTGCTTATTCACTTTTACGTGGTAGATGAGAAAGTCAATTAGAAATATATTTGTTGTTAACAACTCACTTAGCTTATTCACATTAACGTGCTAGATGTGAAGTCCGTTATTAATGTAACCTGTTGTTAATAACAAACTTAGCTTATACACATTAACGAGGCAGATGTGAAGTCAATTATTAATCTAACCTGTTGTTAACAACACACGTAGCTTATACACATTAACGAGTCAGATGTGAAGTCAGTTATTAAAGTAACTTGTTGTTAACAACTCACTTAGCTTATTCACATTAACGAGGCAGATGTGAAGTCAGTTATCAATGTAACCTGTTGTTAATAACAACTTAGCTTATACACATTAACGAGGCAGATGTGAAGTCAGTTATTAAAGTAACTTGTTGTTAACAACTCACTTAGCTTATTCTCATTAACGTGGTAGATGTGAAGTCCGTTATTAATGTAACCTGTTGTTAACAAATCAATTAGCTTATTCCCATTACCGTGGTAGATGTATAGTCAGTTATTAATGTAACCTGTTGTTAACAACACACTTAGCTTATTCACATTAACGTGCTAGATGTGATGTTAATATTAAATGTAATACGTTGTAAACAACCACTTAGATTAATCACATATATCCGAGCAGTTGTGATAGTCAATTAGTAATGTATCTGTTTGTTAACATACACACTTTGCTTTTTATACATTAAAGAGGAAGATGTGAAGTCAAGTATTAAGTAATATGTTGTTAACAACTCACTTAGCTTATTAACATTAACGTGGCAGATGTGAAGTCAATCTAGTAATGTAATTATTGTTAACGACACACTTAAGCTTATTTACATTAACAGAGGCAGATGTGAAGTTCAGTTATTAATGTATTATGTTGTTAACAACAAACTTAGCTTATTCCATCATTAAAGAGGCAGATGTGAATTCAATTAGTAAATGTATTCTGTTGTTAAAACAACACACATAGATTTACCATTAACGATGGTTGTTGTGAAGTCAATTAGTATTGTTATCGGTTGTTAACAACAAATTCTTTGTCTTATACACATTATCGTGGTAGATGTATAGTCCAATTAGTTATGTAATCTGTTGTTATCAACACACTTAGCTTATTCACATTAACGAGGCAGTTGTGAAGTCAATTAGTAATGTATATGTTGTTAAACAACACACTATGCTTATTCACATTAACGAGGCAGATGTGAAGTCAATTAGTAATGTAATCTGTTGTTACCACACACTTAGCTTTTTCACATTAACGAGGCAGATGTGAAGTCAATTAGTAATGTAATCTGTTGTTAACAACACACTTAGCTTATTCACATTAACGAGGAAGATGTGAAGTCAATTAGTAATGTATTATGTTGTTAACAACACACTTAGCTTATTTCCATTAACGAGGCAGATGTTAAGTCAATTAGTAAATGTAATATGTTGTAACAAACACACTTTGCTTATTAACATTAAAGAGGTAGATGTGAAGTTAAATTATTAATGTAATCTGTTGTTAACAACACACTTACGCTTATTCACATTAACGAGCAGATGTGAAGTCCAATAGTAATGTAATCTGTTGTTAACAACACACTTAGCTTATTCACATTAACGAGGCAGATGTGAAGTCAATTAGTAATGTAATCTGTTGTTAACAACACACTTAGCTTATTCACATTAACGAAGGTAGATGTGAAGTCAATTAGTAATGTAATCTGTTGTTAACAACACACTTAGCTTATTCACATTAACGAGGTAGATGTTAAGTTAATTATTAATGTAATCCTGTTGGTAACAACACACTTAGCTTATTCACATTAACGAGGCAGATGTGAAGTCAATTAGTAATGTAATCTGTTGTTAACAACACACTTAGCTTATTCACATTAACGAGGCAGATGTGAAGTCAATTAGTAATGTAATCTGTTGTTAACAACACACTTAGCTTATTCACATTAACGAGGCAGATGTGAAGTCAATTAGTAATGTAATATGTTGTTAACGACACACTTAGCTTATTTACATTAACGAGGCAGATGTGAAGTCAGTTATTAATGTAATCTGTTGTTAACAACACACTTAGCTTATACACATTAACGAGGTAGATGTGAAGTCAATTAGTAATGTAATCTGTTGTTAACAACACGATAAGCTTATTAACATTAACGAGGTAGATGTTATGTTGAATATTAATGAAACCTGTTGTTAACAACAAACTTAGCTTATTTACATTAACGAGGTAGATGTTATGTTGAATATTAATGTAACCTGTTGTTAACAAAACACTTACCTTATTCACATTAA
This sequence comes from Stictocephala bisonia, assembly GCA_035578905.1. Taxonomy (NCBI): domain Eukaryota; kingdom Metazoa; phylum Arthropoda; class Insecta; order Hemiptera; family Membracidae; genus Stictocephala; species Stictocephala bisonia. The sequence goes on along the minus strand of JAQJVL010002357.1, from coordinate 74,477 downwards.
CGTGGTAGATATGCAGTCAATTAAAATAACCTGTTGTTTAAAACACACTTAGCTTATTCACATTAACGTGGTAGATGAGAAGTTAATTAGATATATAATTTGTTGTTAACAACACACTTAGCATATTCACATTAACGAGGCAGATGTGAAGTCAATTAGTAATGTAATCTTTTGTTAACAACACACTTAGCTTATTCACATTAACGTGGTAGATGTAAAGTCAATTAGTAATGTAATCTGTTGTTAACAACACACTTAGCTTATTCACATTAACGAGGCAGAAGTGAAGTCAATTAGTAATGTAATCTGTTGTTAACAACACACTTAGCTTATTCACATTAACGAGGCAGATGTGAATTCAATTAGTAATGTAATCTGTTGTTAACAACACACTTAGCTTATACACAGTAACGAGGTAGATGTGAAGTCAATTAGTAATGTAATCTGTTGTTAACAACACACTTAGCTTATACACATTAACGAGGTAGATGTGAAGTTCAATTATTAATGTAAACTGTTGTTAACAACACACTCTTAGCTTATTCACATAACGAGGCAGATGTTATAGGTAATTATTAATGTAATCTGTTGTTAACAACACACTTAACTTATTCACATTAACGAGGCAGATGTGAAGTCAATTAGTAATGTAACTCTGTTGTTAACAACACACTTAGCTTATTCACATTAACGAGGCTGATGTGAAAGTCAATTAGTAATGTAATTCTGTTGTTAACAACACACTTAGCTTATTTACATTAACGAGGCAGATGTGAAGTCAATTAGTAATGTAATCTGTTGTTTACAACATACTCTAGCTTATTCACATTAACGAGGCAGATGTGAAGTCAATTAGTAATGTAATATGTTGTTAAACACACAACACTTAGCTTATTCACATTAACGAGGCAGATGTGAAGTCAATTAGTAATGTAATCTGTTGTTAACGACTCACTTAGCTTTATACATTTAACGAGGTAGATGTTAAGTCAATTAATGTAATCTGTTGTTATCAACAACCTTAGCTTATTCCCATTAACGAGGTGGATGTTATGTTAATTATTAATGATATCTGTGTTAACCAACACACTTAGCTTATTTCAAATTAACGAGGCAGATGTGAAGTCAATTAGTAATGTATCTGTTGTTAACAACAACCTTAGCTTATACACATTAACGAGGTAGATGTGAAGTCAATTAGTAATGTAATCTGTTCTTATACCAACACACTTATGTATTATTAACATTAACGAGGTAGATGTTATGTTAATTATGAATGTAATCTGTTGTTAACAACACACTTAGCTTATTCACATTAACGAGGCAGATGTGAAGTTCACATTAGTAATGTAATCTGTTGTTAACAAAACACTTACCTTATTCACATTAACGAGGCAGATGTGAAGTCAATTAGTAATGTAATCTGTTATTACACAACACACTTAGCTTATTCACATTAACGAGGTAGATGTTATGTTAATTATTAATGTAATCTGTTGTTAACAACACACTTAGCTTATTCACATTAACGAGGCAGATGTGAAGTCAATTAGTCATGTAATTCTGTTGTTAACCACACACTTAGCTTATTCACATTAACGAGGTAGATGTTATGTTAATTATTAATGTAATCTGTTGTTAACAACACATTTAGCTTATTCACATTAACGAGGTAGATGTGAAGTCAATTAGTAATGTAATCTGTTGTTAACAACACACTTAGCTTATTCACATTAACGTGGTAGATGTTATGTTAATTATTAATGTAATCTGTTGTTAACAACACACTTAGCTTATTCACATTAACGAGGTAGATGTTAAGTCAATTATTAATGTAATCTGTTGTTAACAACACATTTAGCTTATTCACATAACGTGGTAGATGTGAAGTCAATTAGTAATGTAATCTGTTGTTAACAAACACTTAGCTTATTCACATTAACTGAGGTAGATGTTATGTTAATTATTAATGTAATCTGTTGTTAACAACACACTTTAGCTTATTCACATTAACGAGGTAGATGTGAAGTCAATTAGTAATGTAACCTGTTGTTAACAAAACACTTAGCTTATTCACATTAACGAGGTATATGTGATGTCAAATAATAATGTAATCCTGTTGTTAACAAACACACTTAGCTTATTCACATTAACGTGGTAGATGTGAGTCAATTAGTAATATAATCTGTTGTTAACGACACACTTAGCTTATTCACATTAACGAGGCTAGATGTGAAGTCAATTAATGTAATCTGTTGTTAACAACACACCTTAGCTTATTCACATTAACGAGGTAGATGTTAAGTTAATTATTAATGAAATCTGTTGTTAACAACACACTTAGCTTATTCACATTAACGAGGCAGATGTGAAGTCAATTAGTAATGTAATCTGTTGTTAACAACAACTTAGCTTATAAACATTAACGAGGCTAGATGTGAATTCAATTAGTAATGTAATCTGTTGTTAACAAACCACACTTAGCTTATTCACATTAACGAGGTAGATGTTATGTTCATTATGAATGTAATCTGTTGTTAACAACACACTTAGCTTATTCACATTAACGAGGAGATGTGAAGTCAATTAGTAATGTAATCTGTTGTTAACAACACACTTAGCTTATTCACATTAACGAGGTAGATGTAATGTTGAATATTAATGTAACCTGTTGTTAACAACACACTTAGCTTATTCACATTAACGAGGTAGATGAGAAGTCAGTTATTAATGTAACCAACAACACACTTAGCTTATTCACATTAACGAGGTAGCTGTGAAGTCAATTAGTAATGTAATCTGTTGTTAACAACACACTTAGCTTATTCACATTAACGTGGTAGATGAGAAGTCAATTAGTAATGTAATCTGTTGTTAACAACACACTTAGCTTATTCACATTAACGAGGCAGTTGTGAAGTCAATTAGTAATGTAATCTGTTGTTAACAACACACTTAGCTTATTCCCATTAACGAGGCAGATGTTAAATCAATTAGTAATGTAATCTGTTGTTAACAACACACTTAGCTTATTCACATTAACGAGGCAGATGTGAAGTCAATTAGTAATGTAATCTGTTGTTAACAAACACACTTAGCTTATTCACATTAACGAGGCAGATGTTAAGTTCAATTAGTAATGTAATCTGTTGTTAACAACACACTTAGGCTTATTATCATTAACGAGGCAGATGTGAAAGGGAGTCAATTAGTAATGAAATTTTTCTGATCTGTTACAAACACTTTTAGCTTAGTCACATTAACGAGGTAGATGTGAAGTCTATTAGTAATGTAATCTGTTGTTAAAACACACTTAGCTATTCACATTTAACAGTAGAGTTATGTTTAATTATTAATGTAATACGTGTGAACAACACACTATTAGTTATTTTCACATTGACGAGGCAGATGTGTAAGTACAATTAGGTAATGTAATCTGTTGTTAACAAACACCATTAGCTTATTCTCATCTAACGAGGATGAGGTGAAGTCAATTATTATTGTAATATTGTTGTTAACAACACAATTAGCTTATTCATTTAAACGAGGCAGATGTGAAGTCATTTGTAATGTAATCTATTGTTATACGGACACTCTTTAGGCTTTTTTACATTAACAGGCAGATGTTAAGTCAGTTATTAATGTAATTATGGTTGTTAAAAAAACACTTAGCTTTTACACATTATACGAGGTAGATGTGAAGTCAATAGTAATGGTAATCTGTTGTTAACATACAATACTTAGATTATTCACATGATCGAGGTAGATGTTAATGTTAATTATTAATGTATTCAATGTTAAACAAATCACTTGCTTTTTCTCATTACGAGGTAGATGTTATGTTATTAATTTATGTAATCTGTTGTTAATAACAACGATAAGCTTTTTAACATTACGAGGTAGATGTTATGTTGATTATTAATGAAACCTGTGTTCAACAACTAACTTAGCTTATTCCATTAACGAGGTAGATGTTATGTTGAATAATAATGTAACCTGTTGTTATCAACCCACTTAGCTTTTCACATCTATACGTGGTTGATGTGCATGTCAATTAAAATAAACATGTTGTTTACAAAACACATAGCTTATTCACATTATCGTGGTAGATGAGAAGGTCAATTAGAAAGTTTATATCTGTTGTTAAGAACACACTTAGCTTATTTACATTAACGTGGTAGATGTGAAGTCAATTATTAATGTTACCTGTTGTTAACAACACACTTAGCTTATTTACAATAACGTGGTAGATGTGAAGTCAATTATTAATGTAATCTGTTGTTAACAACACACTTAGCTTATTTACATTAACGTGGTAGATGTGAAGTCAATTATTAATGTAACCTGTTGTTAACAACACACTTAGCTTATTTACATTAACGTGGTAGATGTGAAGTCAATTATTAATGTAACCTGTTGTTAACAACACACTTAGCTTATTTACATTAACGTGGTAGATGTGAAGTCAATTATTAATGTAACCTAGTTGTCAACAAACACACTTAGCTCTATTTACATTAACGTGGTAGATGTGAAGTCAATTATTAATGTAACCTGTTGTTAACAACACAACTTAGCCTTATTTACATTAACGTGGTAGATGTGAAGTCAATTATTAATGTAACCTGTTGTTAAGACAAACAACTAAGCTCTATTCACATTAAACGAAGCAGATGTGAAGTCTATTAGTAATGTAACTGTTGTTAACAACACATTTAGCTTATTCACAATTAACGAGGTAGATGTGAAGTCAATTAGTAATGTAATCTGTAGTTAACAACACACTTAGCTTATTCACATCTAACGAGGTAGATGTTATGTTAATTATTAATGTAACTACGTTGTTAACAAACCACACTTAGTGTATCTCCACATCTAACGAGGCAGATGTGAAGTCAATTAGTAATGTAACTCTGTTGTTAACAACACACTTAGCTTATTCACATTAACGAGGGCAGATGTGAAGTCAATTATTAATGTAAGTCCTCTGTTGTTAACAAACACACTTAGCTTATTCACATTAACGAGGCAGATGTGAAGTCAATTATGTAATGTAACTCTTTTGTAACGACACACCTTAGCTTATTTACATTAACGAGGCAGATGCTGAAGTCCAGGTTATTAACCTGCTCCTAATAAGTTGTTACAACACATTCAGCTTATTCACCATCTTAATCGAGATGTGTCGCGCAAGTCAATTAGTAAAGTAATTTTTTGTTGTTAACAACAACACTTAGCTTATAACACATTTAACGAGGGTAGATTGTTGAAGTCAATGTAGTGTAATTGTTGTTAAAACAACAAACTTAGATTATACCATTAACGAGGTAGATGTAAAGTCAATTAGTATATGTAATCTGTTGTAACAAATCACTTTAGCTTATTACATTAACGAGGCTCGCTCTGTGAGATAGAGATATAGAGAGTCAATGTATATGTTGTTAACAACACACTTTGCTTATTCACCTTAACGAGGCGCATGGTTAGTGAAGTCTATTGAGAGAGAAAATATGTGTGTATCTGTTGAGAGGATATAACACACTTAGCTTATTAAATTAACGAGGCCAGTTGTGAAGCGCAATTATTAATGTAATCACTGTTGTTCAAAACCACTAGCTTAGTCACATTGTACAGACATGGTCCGATGTGATAGTTCAATTAGTACAATGTAATCTTTGTTACCGACCACATTAGCCCTTATTACAATTTTAAAACGTAGGCAGATGTGTATGTCAATTAGTAATGTAATCTGTTGGTTAACAACACACTTAGTGTTTATACGCTCATTAACCGAGTGTAGATGATAGAGAGAGAGACAATCCTCGTAATGTACATCTGTTGTTAAAACACACTTAGCTTATTCCCACACTCTAACGAGGCGTGATGTGAAGCCAATCAGTAATGTTAATCTGTTGTTAACAACACACATTTGATTATTCACATTAACGAGTAGCATTAGTTTGTGATTTGTCAATTTGTAATGAATCTGTTGTTAACTACTACATTTAGTCGCTATTCTCTTTTAAATCTAGGTAGATGTGATGCGCTATATTTGTATGGTAATATGTTGTTAACATTCTCACTTAGCTTATTACATTATCGAGGGGTAGATGTTATTGTTATTGTATTAATGTAATCCGTAGGTAACTACACGCTTAGATGATTCTCATTATCGAGGCAGATGTGAAGTCGATTAGTTATGGAAACACGCGCTTGTTAACAACAACAGACTTTGGTATCTCGCGCACCTCATTAACGCAGGATAGATTGTGCATTGTCAATTAGTAATGTAATTCTGTTGTTAACATCACACTTAGCTTATTCACATTAACGTGGTAGATGAGAAGTCAATTAGAAATGTGTGTGTTTATTGTGACAAAACAACTTAGCTTATTCACATTAAACGAGACATTTGTGAAGTCAATTAGCTAATGTAATCTGTTGTTACAACCCAAACTTCGCTTATCGCTCATTAACGAAGGTAGTGTGAAGTCAAATTAGTAAATGTAATCTGTTGTCTAAAAACACACTTAGCTTATTCACTTAACGAGGCAGTGTGAGAGAACGCGCTCATTAGTAATGCCCCCCCCCCTCCCCCCTCCCTCCCCCCCCCCTCCCCTCCGTTTGTTAAAAACAACTTGTGTTATACCACATTAACTAGGCACGATTTTTCCCCCAATCGCAAATTAGTATATGTAATCTTTGTTAATCAACACACGCTTATTCACCCCCCCCCCCATTAACGAGCGCTCAGACTGTTGACTCCGCGCTCTCTTAGGTTGTAATTGTATGTGATTGTTAACAACTCACTTAGCCTATTCACATTAACGAGGCAGAGTGAAGTGCATTTAGTAAATGTAATCTGTCCCTGTTAAACAAACACCATTCGACTTATTAACACTTTAATGAGCGTAGAATGTATATGTTAATGTGTGTTTATATAATTCTGTTGTTAAACAACACACTAAGCTTATTACATTAATCGAAGCAGATGTGAAGTTAAATTGTATGTAATCTGTTGAGAATAGACACAGTAGAGCTTATTCCCACCACTTAACGAGGTAGACTGAGAAGTCACATTTAGTAGTTGTAATCTGTTCGATAACAACACAGCTTAGCTTATTTCACATTCGTGTTCGTAGGTAGATGTTATGTTAATTATCTACATGAATTACGTTGGTTAACACAACACATAGCTTATCTCACATTAACGAGGCAGATGTTGAACGTATTTAGTAATGAGAATCTGTTGATTAACAATAAACACTTAGCTTATGCATTATGAGGCAGATGTGAGTCAATTATTTATGATAATAGCCTTGTTATCAAAATCACAACTTAGATTTTCACCATTTAATCGTGGCAGCATGTGAGTCAATTGTGTGTTAAGGTAACGCCCCCCTGTGTGTGATTTGTTACTCGACATAACTTTTGTTATCGCGCTCATTAACGAGGCAGATGTGAAGTCAGTTATTAATGTATATGTTGTTAACAAACACTTAGCTTTTAACATAAAACTAGGCTGATGTGATGTAAATTTTGAGATAGTGTCGATCATGTTGTTTTATCAACCTCACTTATGTTATACACATTAACGAGGTTGATGTGAAGTCGCTAGAGAAGTTATGTAAATATGTTGTTTACTCACACACTTAGCTTATTCTCACGTTACGAGGCAGATGTGAGTCAACCTAGTTTGTATTGTTTATCTGTTTGTTAACAACACACTTAGCTTTATTCACATTATCGAGGCAGATGTGAAGTCAATTAGAAATGTAATCTTTTGTTAACGACACACTTAGCTTATTACATTAATAACTGACTTCACATCTGCCTCGTTAATGTAAATAAGCTAAGTGTGTCGTTAACAATAGATTACATTTCTAATTGACTTCACATCTGCCTCGTTAATGTGAATAAGCTAAGTGTGTTGTTAACAACAGATTACATTAATAATTGACTTCACATCTGCCTCGTTAATGTGAATAAGCTAAGTGTGTTGTTAACAACAGATTACATTACTAATTGACTTCACATCTGCCTCGTTAATGTGAATAAGCTAAGTGTGTTGTTAACAACGTATTTCATTAATAATTAACATAACATCTACCTCGTTAATGTGAATAAGCTAAGTGTGTTGTTAACAACAGATTACATTACTAATTGACTTCACATCTACCTCGTTAATGTGAATAAGCTAAATGTGTTGTTAACAACAGATTACATTACTAATTAACTTCACATCTGCTTCGTTAATGTGAATAAGCTTAGTGTGTTGTTAACAACAGATTATATTAATAATTAACATAACATCTACCTCATTAATGTTAATAAGCAAAGTGTGTTGTTAACAACAGATTACATTACTAATTGACTTCACGTCTGCCTCGTTAATGTGAATAGGCTAAGTGTGTTGTTAACAACATATTACATTACTAATTGACTTCACATCTGCCTCGTTAATGTGAATAAGCTAAGTGTGTTGTTAACAACAGATTACATTACTAATTGATTTAACATCTGCCTCGTTAATGTGAATAAGCTAAGTGTGTTTTTAACAACAGATTTCATTACTAATTGACTTCACAACTGCCTCGTTAATGTGAATAAGCTAAGTGTGTTTTTAACAACAGATTACATTACTAATTGACTTCACAGCTACCTCGTTAATGTGAATAAGCTAAGTGTGTTGTCAACAACAGATTACATTACTAATTGACTTCACATATGTCTCGTTAATGTGAATAAGCTAAGTGTGTTGTTAACAATAAATTATATTTCTAATTGACTTCTCATCTACCACGTTAATGTGAATAAGCTAAGTGTGTTGTTAACAACAGATTACATTACTAATTGACTTCACATCTGCCTCGTTAATGTGAATAAGCTAAGTGTGTTGTTAACAACAGATTACATTACTAATTGACTTCACATCTGCCTCGTTAATGTGAATAAGCTAAGCGTGTTGTTACCTACGGATTACATTAATAATTAACATAACATCTACCTCGTTAATGTGAATAAGCTAAGTGTGTTGTTAACAACAGATTACATTACTAATTGACTTCACATCTACCTTGTTAATGTGAATAAGCTAAATGTGTTGTTAACAACAGATTACATTACTAATTGACTTCACATCTGCCTCGTTAATGTGAATAAGCTAAGTGTGTTGTTAACAACAGATTACATTACTGATTGGCTTCACATCTGCCTCGTTAATGTGAATAAGCTAAGTGTGTTTTTAACAACAGATTACATTACTAATTGACTTCACATCTACCTCGTTAATGTATATAAGCTAAGTGTGTTGTTAACAACAGATTACATTACTAATTGACTACACATCTGCCTCGTTAATGTAAATAAGCTAAGTGTGTCGTTAACAACAGATTACATTACTAATTGACTTCACATCTGCCTCGTTAATGTGAATAAGCTAAGTGTGTTGTTAACAACAGATTACATTAATAATTGACTTCACATCTGCCTCGTTAATGTGAATAAGCTAAGTGTGTTGTTAACAACAGATTACATTACTAATTGACTTCACATCTGCCTCGTTAATGTGAATAAGCTAAGTGTGTTGTTAACAACAGATTACATTACTAATTGACTTCACATCTGCCTCGTTAATGTGAATAAGCTAAGTGATTTGTTTACAACAGATTACATTACTAATTGACTTTACATCTACCTCGTTAATGTGTATAAGCTAAGTTTGTTGTTAACAACAGATTACATTACTAATTGACTTCACATCTACCTCGTTAATGTGTATAAGCTAAGTGTGTTGTTAACAACAGATTACTTTACTAATTGACTTGACATCTTCTCGTTAATGTGAATAAGCTAAGTGTGTTGTTAACAACATATTACATTAATAACTGACTTCACATCTGCCTCGTTAATGTAAATAAGCTAAGTGTGTCGTTAACAATAGATTACATTACTAATTGACTTCACATCTGCCTCGTTAATGTGAATAAGCTAAGTGTGTTGTTAACAACAGATTACATTAATAATTGACTTCACATCTGCCTCGTTAATGTGAATAAGCTAAGTGTGTTGTTAACAACAGATTACATTACTAATTGACTTCACATCTGCCTCGTTAATGTGAATAAGCTAAGTGTGTTGTTAACAACGTATTACATTAATAATTAACATAACATCTACCTCGTTAATGTGAATAAGCTAAGTGTGTTGTTAACAACAGATTACATTACTAATTGACTTCACATCTACCTCGTTAATGTGAATAAGCTAAATGTGTTGTTAACAACAGATTACATTACTAATTAACTTCACATCTGCTTCGTTAATGTGAATAAGCTTAGTGTGTTGTTAACAACAGATTATATTAATAATTAACATAACATCTACCTCATTAATGTTAATAAGCAAAGTGTGTTGTTAACAACAGATTACATTACTAATTGACTTCACGTCTGCCTCGTTAATGTGAATAGGCTAAGTGTGTTGTTAACAACATATTACATTACTAATTGACTTCACATCTGCCTCGTTAATGTGAATAAGCTAAGTGTGTTGTTAACAACAGATTACATTACTAATTGATTTAACATCTGCCTCGTTAATGTGAATAAGCTAAGTGTGTTGTTAACAACAGATTACATTACTAATTGACTTCACAACTGCCTCGTTAATGTGAATAAGCTAAGTGTGTTTTTAACAACAGATTACATTACTAATTGACTTCACAGCTACCTCGTTAATGTGAATAAGCTAAGTGCGTTGTTAACAACAGATTACATTACTAATTGACTTCACATCTGCCTCGTTAATGTGAATAAGCTAAGTGTGTTGTTAACAACAAATTATATTTCTAATTGACTTCTCATCTACCACGTTAATGTGAATAAGCTAAGTGTGTTGTAAACAACAGGTTATTTTAATTGACTGCACATCTACCACGTTAATGTGAATAAGCTAAGTGGGTTGTTAACAACAGGTTACATTAATATTCAACATAACATCTACCTCGTTAATGTGAATAAGCTAAGTTTGTTGTTAACAACAGGTTTCATTAATAATCAACATAACATCTACCTCGTTAATGTTAATAAGCTTATCGTGTTGTTAACAACAGATTATATTAATAATTACAATACATCGACCTCGTTAATGTGAATAAGCTAAGTGTGTTGTTAACATTAGATTACATTAATAATTAACATAACATCTACCTCGTTCATGTGAATAAGCTAAGTTTGTTGTTAACAACAGATTACATTACTAATTGACTTCACATCTACCTCGTTAATGTGTATAAGCTAAGTGTGTTGTTAACAACATATTACATTAATAACTGACTTAACATCTGCCTCGTTAATGTAAATAAGCTAAGTGTGTCGTTAACAATAGATTACATTACTAATTGACTTCACATCTGCCTCGTTAATGTGAATAAGCTAAGTGTGTTGTTAACAACAGATTACATTAATAATTGACTTCACATCTGCCTCGTTAATGTGAATAAGCTAAGTGTGTTGTTAACAACAGATTACATTACTAATTGACTTCACATCTGCCTCGTTAATGTGAATAAGCTAAGTGTGTTGTTAACAACGTATTACATTAATAATTAACATAACATCTACCTCGTTAATGTGAATAAGCTAAGTGTGTTGTTAACAACAGATTACATTACTAATTGACTTCACATCTACCTCGTTAATGTGAATAAGCTAAATGTGTTGTTAACAACAGATTACATTACTAATTGACTTCACATCTGCCTCGTTAATGTGAATAAGCCTAAGTGTGTTGTTAACAACAGATTACATTACTAATTGACTTCACATCTGCCTCGTTAATGTGAATAAGCTAAGTGTGTTGTTAACAACAGATTACATTTCTAATTGACTTCACATCTGCCTCGTTAATGTGAATAAGCTAAGTGTGTTGTTAACAACAGATTACATTACTAATTGATTTAACATCTGCCTCGTTAATGTGAATAAGATAAGTTTGTTGTTGACAACAGATTAAATTACTAATTGACTTCAGAACTGCCTCGTTAATGTGAATAAGCTAAGTGTGTTTTAAACAACAGATTACATTACTAATTCACTTCACAGCTACCTCGTTAATGTGAATAAGCTAAGTGTGTTGTTAACAACAGATTACATTACTAATTGACTTCACATCTGCCTCGTGAATGTGAATAAGCTAAGTGTGTTGTTAACAACAGATTACATTTCTAATTGACTTCTCATCTACCACGTTAATGTGAATAAGCTAAGTGTGTTGTAAACAACAGGTTATTTTAATTGACTGCACATCTACCACGTTAATGTGAATAAGCTAAGTATGTTGTTAACAACAGGTTACATTAATATTCAACATAACATCTACCTCGTTAATGTGAATAAGCTAAGTGTTTTGTTAACAACAGGTTATAATAATAATTGACTTCACATCTAACACGTTAATGTAAATAAGCTAAGTGTGTTGTTAACAACAGATTACATTAATAATTGACTTCACATCTACCTCGTTAATGTGAATAAGCTAAGTGTGTTGTTAACAACAGATTACATTACTAATTGACTTCACATCTGCCTCGTTAATGTGAATAAGCTAAGTGTGTTGTTAACAACAGATTACATTAATAATTAACATAACATCTACCTCGTTAATGTGAATAAGCTAAGTGTGTTGTTAACAACAGATTACATTACTAATTGACTTCACATCTACCTCGTTAATGTGAAGAAGCTAAGTGTGTTGTTAACAACAGATTACATTACTAATTGACTTCACATCTACCACGTTAATGTGAATAAGCTAAATGTGTTGTTAACAACAGATTACATTAATAATTGACTTCACATATACCTCGTTAATGTGAATAAGCTAAATGTGTTGTTAACAACAGATTACATTACTAATTGACTTCACATCAGCCTCGTTAATGTGAATAAGCTAAATGTGTTGTTAACAACAGATTACAATAATAATTAACATAACATCTACCTCATTAATGTGAATAAGCTAAGTGTGTTGTTAACAACAGATTACATTACTAATTGACTTCACATCTACCACGTTAATGTGAATAAGCTAAATGTGTTGTTAACAACAGATTACATTAATAATTAACATAACATCTACCTCGTTAATGTGAATAAGCTAAGTGTGTTGTTAACAACAGATTACATTAATAATTAACATAACATCTACCACGTTAATGTGAATAAGCTAAGTGTGTTGTTAACAACAGATTACATTACTAATTGACTTCACATCTACCACGTTAATGTGAATAAGCTAAGTGTGTTGTTAACAACAGATTACATTAATAATTAACATAACATCTACCTCGTTAATGTGAATAAGCTAAGTGTGTGGTTAACAACAGATTACATTACTAATTGACTTCACATCTGCCTCGTTAATGTGAATAAGCTAAGTGTGTTGTTAACAACAGATTACATTAATAATTAACATAACATCTACCTCGTTAATGTGAATAAGCTAAGTGTGTTGTTAATAACAGATTACATTACTAATTGACTTCACATCTGCCTCGTTAATGTGAATAAGGTAAGTGTGTTGTTAACAACAGATTACATTACTAATTGACTTCACATCTGCCTCGTTAATGTGAATAAGCTAAGTGTGTTGTTAACAACAGATTACATTCATAATTAACATAACATCTACCTCGTTAATGTGAATAAGCTAAGTGTGTTGTTAAGAACAGATTACATTACTAATTGACTTCACATCTACCTCGTTAATGTGTATAAGCTAAGGTTGTTGTTAACAACAGATTACATTACTAATTGACTTCACATCTGCCTCGTTAATTTGAATAAGCTAAGTGTGTTGTTAACAACAGATTTCATTAATAATTAACATAACATCCACCTCGTTAATGTGAATAAGCTAAGGTTGTTGTTAACAACAGATTACATTAATTGACTTAACATCTACCTCGTTAATGTGAATAAGCTAAGTGTGTCGTTAACAACAGATTACATTACTAATTGACTTCACATCTGCCTCGTTAATGTGAATAAGCTAAGTGTGTGGTTAACAACATATTACATTACTAATTGACTTCACATCTGCCTCGTTAATGTGAATAAGCTAAGTATGTTGTAAACAACAGATTACATTACTAATTGACTTCACATCTGCCTCGTTAATGTGAATAAGCTAAGTGTGTTGTTAACAACAGATTACATTACTAATTGACTTCACATCTGCCTCGTTAATGTGAATAAGTTAAGTGTGTTGTTAACAACAGATTACATTACTAATTAACTTCACATCTGCCTCGTTAATGTGAATAAGTTAAGAGTGTTGTTAACAACAGATTACATTAATAATTACCATAACATCTGCCTCGTTAATGTGAATAAGCTAAGTGTGTTGTTAACAACAGATTACATTACTAATTGAATTCACATCTACCTCGTTAATGTGTATAAGCTAAGTGTGTTGTTAACAACAGATTACATTACTAATTGACTTCACATCTACCTCGTTACTGTGTATAAGCTAAGTGTGTTGTTAACAACAGATTACATTACTAATTGAATTCACATCTGCCTCGTTAATGTGAATAAGCTAAGTGTGTTGTTAACAACAGATTACATTACTAATTGACTTCACTTCTGCCTCGTTAATGTGAATAAGCTAAGTGTGTTGTTAACAACAGATTACATTACTAATTGACTTTACATCTACCACGTTAATGTGAATAAGCTAAGTGTGTTGTTAACAAAAGATTACATTACTAATTGACTTCACATCTGCCTCGTTAATGTGAATATGCTAAGTGTGTTGTTAACAACAAATTATATATCTAATTAACTTCTCATCTACCACGTTAATGTGAATAAGCTAAGTGTGTTTTAAACAACAGGTTATTTTAATTGACTGCATATCTACCACGTTAATGTGAATAAGGTAAGTGTTTTGTTAACAACAGGTTACATTAATATTCAACATAACATCTACCTCGTTAATGTAAATAAGCTAAGTTTGTTGTTAACAACAGGTTTCATTAATATTCAACATAACATCTACCTCGTTAATGTTAATAAGCTTATCGTGTTGTTAACAACAGATTACATTACTAATTGACTTCACATCTACCTCGTTAATGTGTATAAGCTAAGTGTGTTGTTAACAACAGATTACATTAATAACTGACTTCACATCTGCCTCGTTAATGTAAATAAGCTAAGTGTGTCGTTAACAACATATTACATTACTAATTGACTTCACATCTGCCTCGTTAATGTGAATAAGCTAAGTGTGTTGTTAACAACAGATTACATTACTAATTGACTTCACATCTGCCTCGTTAATGTGAATAAGCTAAGTGTGTTGTTAACAACAGATTACATTACTAATTGACTTCACATCTGCCTCGTTAATGTGAATAAGCTAAGCGTGTTGTTACCAACGGATTACATTAATAATTAACATAACATCTACCTCGTTAATGTGAATAAGCTAAGTGTGTTGTTAACAACAGATTACATTACTAATTGACTTCACATCTACCTTGTTAATGTGAATAAGCTAAATGTGTTGTTAACAACAGATTACATTACTAATTGACTTCACATCTGCCTCGTTAATGTGAATAAGCTAAGTGTGTTGTTAACAACAGATTACATTACTGATTGGCTTCACATCTGCCTCGTTAATGTGAATAAGCTAAGTGTGTTTTTAACAACAGATTACATTACTAATTGACTTCACATCTACCTCGTTAATGTATATAAGCTAAGTGTGTTGTTAACAACAGATTACATTACTAATTGACTACACATCTGCCTCGTTAATGTAAATAAGCTAAGTGTGTCGTTAACAACAGATTACATTACTAATTGACTTCACATCTGCCTCGTTAATGTGAATAAGCTAAGTGTGTTGTTAACAACAGATTACATTAATAATTGACTTCACATCTGCCTCGTTAATGTGAATAAGCTAAGTGTGTTGTTAACAACAGATTACATTACTAATTGACTTCACATCTGCCTCGTTAATGTGAATAAGCTAAGTGTGTTGTTAACAACAGATTACATTACTAATTGACTTCACATCTGCCTCGTTAATGTGAATAAGCTAAGTGTGTTGTTTACAACATATTACATTACTAATTGACTTTACATCTACCTCGTTAATGTGTATAAGCTAAGTTTGTTGTTAACAACAGATTACATTACTAATTGACTTCACATCTACCTCGTTAATGTGTATAAGCTAAGTGTGTTGTTAACAACAGATTACTTTACTAATTGAATTCACATCTGCCTCGTTAATGTGAATAAGCTAAGTGTGTTGTTAACAACATATTACATTAATAACTGACTTCACATCTGCCTCGTTAATGTAAATAAGCTAAGTGTGTCGTTAACAATAGATTACATTACTAATTGACTTCACATCTGCCTCGTTAATGTGAATAAGCTAAGTGTGTTGTTAACAACAGATTACATTAATAATTGACTTCACATCTGCCTCGTTAATGTTAATAAGCTAAGTGTGTTGTTAACAACAGATTACATTACTAATTGACTTCACATCTGCCTCGTTAATGTGAATAAGCTAAGTGTGTTGTTTACAACGTATTACATTAATAATTAACATAACATCTACCTCGTTAATGTGAATAAGCTAAGTGTGTTGTTAACAACAGATTACATTACTAATTGACTTCACATCTACCTCGTTAATGTGAATAAGCTAAATGTGTTGTTAACAACAGATTACATTACTAATTAACTTCACATCTGCTTCGTTAATGTGAATAAGCTTAGTGTGTTGTTAACAACAGATTATATTAATAATTAACATAACATCTACCTCATTAATGTTAATAAGCAAAGTGTGTTGTTAACAACAGATTACATTACTAATTGACTTCACGTCTGCCTCGTTAATGTGAATAGGCTAAGTGTGTTGTTAACAACATATTACATTACTAATTGACTTCACATCTGCCTCGTTAATGTGAATAAGCTAAGTGTGTTTTTAACAACAGATTACATTACTAATTGACTTCACAGCTACCTCGTTAATGTGAATAAGCTAAGTGTGTTGTTAACAACAGATTACATTACTAATTGACTTCACATCTGCCTCGTTAATGTGAATAAGCTAAGTGTGTTGTTAACAACAAATTATATTTCTAATTGACTTCTCATCTACCACGTTAATGTGAATAAGCTAAGTGTGTTGTAAACAACAGGTTATTTTAATTGACTGCACATCTACCACGTTAATGTGAATAAGCTAAGTGGGTTGTTAACTACAGGTTACATTAATATTCAACATAACATCTACCTCGTTAATGTGAATAAGCTAAGTTTGTTGTTAACAACAGGTTTCATTAATAATCAACATAACATCTACCTCGTTAATGTTAATAAGCTTATCGTGTTTTTAACAACAGATTACATTAATAATTAACATAATATCTACCTCGTTAATGTGAATAAGCTAAGTGTGTTGTTAACATTAGATTACATTAATAATTAACATAACATCTACCTCGTTCATGTGAATAAGCTAAGTTTGTTGTTAACAACAGATTACATTACTAATTGACTTCACATCTACCTCGTTAATGTGTATAAGCTAAGTGTGTTGTTAACAACAGATTACATTCCTAATTGACTTCACATCTGCCTCGTTAATGTGAATAAGCTAAGTGTGTTGTTAACAACAGATTACATTAATAACTAACTTCACATCTACCTCGTTAATGTGAATATGCTAAGTGTGTTGTTAACAACAGATTACATTAATAATTGACTTCACATTTGCCTCCTTAATGTGAATAAGCTAAGTGTGTTGTTAACAACAGATTACATTACTAATTGACTTCACATCTGCCTCGTTAATGTGAATAAGCTAAGTGTGTTGTTAACAACAGATTACATTAATAATTAACATAACATCTACCTCGTTAATGTGAATAAGCTAAGTGTGTTGTTAACAACAGATTACATTACTAATTGACTTCACATCTACCTCGTTAATGTGAATAAGCTAAATGTGTTGTTAACAACAGATTACATTACTAATTGACTTCACATCTGCCTCGTTAATGTGAATAAGCCTAAGTGTGTTGTTAACAACAGATTACATTACTAATTGACTTCACATCTGCCTCGTTAATGTGAATAAGCTAAGTGTGTTGTTAACAACAGATTACATTTCTAATTGACTTCACATCTGCCTCGTTAATGTGAATAAGCTAAGTGTGTTGTTAACAACAGATTACATTACTAATTGATTTAACATCTGCCTCGTTAATGTGAATAAGATAAGTTTGTTGTTGACAACAGATTAAAGTACTAATTGACTTCAGAACTGCCTCGTTAATGTGAATAAGCTAAGTGTGTTTTAAACAACAGATTACATTACTAATTCACTTCACAGCTACCTCGTTAATGTGAATAAGCTAAGTGTGTTGTTAACAACAGATTACATTACTAATTGACTTCACATCTGCCTCGTTAATGTGAATAAGCTAAGTGTGTTGTTAACAACAGATTACATTTCTAATTGACTTCTCATCTACCACGTTAATGTGAATAAGCTAAGTGTGTTGTAAACAACAGGTTATTTTAATTGACTGCACATCTACCACGTTAATGTGAATAAGCTAAGTATGTTGTTAACAACAGGTTACATTAATATTCAACATAACATCTACCTCATTAATGTGAATAAGCTAAGTGTTTTGTTAACAACAGGTTATAATAATAATTGACTACACATCTAACACGTTAATGTAAATAAGCTAAGTGTGTTGTTAACAACAGATTACATTAATAATTGACTTCACATCTACCTCGTTAATGTAAATAAGCTAAGTGTGTTGTTAACAACAGATTACATTACTAATTGACTTCACATCTGCCTCGTTAATGTGAATAAGCTAAGTGTGTTGTTAACAACAGATTACATTAATAATTAACATAACATCTACCTCGTTAATGTGAATAAGCTAAGTGTGTTGTTAACAACAGATTACATTACTAATTGACTTCACATCTACCTCGTTAATGTGAATAAGCTAAGTGTGTTGTTAACAACAGATTACATTACTAATTGACTTCACATCTACCACGTTAATGTGAATAAGCTAAATGTGTTGTTAACAACAGATTACATTAATAATTGACTTCACATCTACCTCGTTAATGTGAATAAGCTAAATGTGTTGTTAACAACAGATTACATTACTAATTGACTTCACATCAGCCTCGTTAATGTGAATAAGCTAAATGTGTTGTTAACAACAGATTACAATAATAATTAACATAACATCTACCTCATTAATGTGAATAAGCTAAGTGTGTTGTTAACAACAGATTACATTACTAATTGACTTCACATCTACCACGTTAATGTGAATAAGCTAAATGTGTTGTTAACAACAGATTACATTAATAATTAACATAACATCTACCTCGTTAATGTGAATAAGCTAAGTGTGTTGTTAACAACAGATTACATTACTAATTGACTTCACATCTACCACGTTACTGTGAATAAGCTAAATGTGTTGTTAACAACAGATTACATTACTAATTGACTTCACATCTGCCTCGTTAATGTGAATAAGCTAAATGTGTTGTTAACAACAGATTACATTACTAATTGACTTCACATCTGCCTCGTTAATGTGAATAAGCTAAATGTGTTGTTAACAACATATTACATTACTAATTGACTTCACATCTGCCTCGTTAATGTGAATAAGCTAAATGTGTTGTTAACAACAGATTACATTACTAATTGACTTCACATCTGCCTCGTTAATGTGAATAAGCTAAGTGTGTTGTTAACAACAGATTACATTAATAATTAACATAACATCTACCTCATTAATGTTAATTTGTAGCGTAGTTGGTTCAATTCCAGCTTTATGTGCTAAAGGTTGTCAGTTCGATCCCAATCTGAGTCAATACAATTAGAGAAGGATCAGCTGATAATCACCGGCTGTTCATTTGTCATTGGGCTATTAATTAATGACACTTTCTAAGGAATAAGTCGGCCTTAGTTTGTAACAATGACTACATTCGCTCATCTACACTCATCACACTCATTCGAAATCCATATTCGGCCATATCTTGACGATCGGCGTCTTATGAATAAATAAATAAATAAATAAATAAAATAAGCTAAGTGTGTTGTTAACAACAGATTACATTACTAATTGACTTCACGTCTGCCTCGTTAATGTGAATAGGCTAAGTGTGTTGTTAACAACATATTACATTACTAATTGACTTCTCATCTGCCTCGTTAATGTGAATCAGCTAAGTGTGTTGTTAACAACAGATTACATTACTAATTCATTTAACATCTGCCTCGTTAATGTGAATAAGCTAAATTTGGTGTTAACAACAGATTACATTACTAATTGACTTCAAAACTGCCTCGTTAATGTGAATAAGCTAAGTGTGTTTTTAACAACAGATTACATTACTAATTGACTTCACAGCTACCTCGTTAATGTGAATAAGCTAAGTGTGTTGTTAACAACAGATTACATTACTAATTGACTTCACATCTGCCTCGTTAATGTGAATAAGCTAAGTGTGTTGTTAACAACACATTACATTTCTAATTGACTTCTCATCTACCACGTTAATGTGAATAAGCTAAGTGTGTTGTAAACAACAGGTTATTTTAATTGACTGCACATCTACCACGTTAATGTGAATAAGCTAAGTATGTTGTTAACAACAGGTTACATTAATATTCAACATAAAATCTACCTCGTTAATGTGAATAAGCTAAGTTTGTTGTTACCAACAGGTTACATTAATAATTGACTTCACATCCACTACGTTAATGTAAATATGCTAAGTGTTTTGTTAACAACAGGTTATAATAATAATTGACTTCACATCTACCACGTTAATGTAAATAAGCTAAGTGTTTTGTTAACAACAGGTTATATTAATAATTGTCTTCACATCTACCAAGTTAATGTGAATAAGCTGTGTGTTGTTATTAACAGGTTACATGAATAATTGACTTCACATCTACCACGTTAATGTAAATAAGCTAAGTGTTTTGTTAACAACAGGTTACATTAATAACTGACTTTACATCTACCACGTTAATGTGAATAAGCTAAGTGAGTTTTTAACAACAGGTTACATTAATAACTGACTTATCATCTACCACGTTAATGTGAATAAGCTAAGTGAGTTGTTAACAACAGGTTACATTAATAATTGACTTCACATCTACCTCGTTAATGTGTATAAGCTAAGTTTGTTGTTAACAACAGGTTACATTAATAATTGTCTTCACATCTACCTCGTTAATGTGTATAAGCTAAGTTTGTTGTTAACAACAGGTTACATTAATAATTGTCTTCACTTCTACCTTTTTAATGTGTATAAGCTAATTTTCATGTTAACAACAGGTTACATTAATAATTGTCTTCACATCTACCACAACAATTTGAATAAGCTAAGTGAGTTGTTAACAACAGGTTACATTAATAATTGACTTATCATCTACCACGTTAATGTGTATAAGCTAAGTTTGTTGTTTACAACAGGTTACATTAATAACTGACTTCACATCTGCATCGTTAATTTGTGTAAGCTAAGTCTGTTGTTAAAAACAGGTTACATTAATAACTGACTTCACATGTGCCTCCTTTATGTGAATAAGCTAAGGTTGTTGTTAAAAACAGGTTACGTTAATAATTGACTTCACAACTGCCTCGTTAATGTGTATAAACTAAGTTTGTTGTTAACAACAGGTTACATTAATAACTGACTTCACATCTGCCTCGTTAATGTGAATAAGCTAAGTTTATTGTTAACAACAGGTTACATTAATAACTGACTTTACATCTGCATCGTTAA
Organism: Stictocephala bisonia; assembly: GCA_035578905.1. Lineage (NCBI taxonomy): Eukaryota > Metazoa > Arthropoda > Insecta > Hemiptera > Membracidae > Stictocephala > Stictocephala bisonia. Next base: position 52,575 of record JAQJVL010002357.1, on the reverse strand, counting down.
TGTGTATAAGCTAATTCTGTTGTTAAAAACAGGTTACGTTAATAATTGACTTCACAACTGCCTCGTTAGTGTATATAAACTAAGTTTGTTGTTAACAACAGGTTACATTAATAACAGACCTCACAACTTCCTCGTTAATGTGTATAAGCTATATCTGTTGTTAAAAGCAGGTTACGTTAATAATTGACATCACAACTGCCTCGTTAATGTGTATAAACTAAGTTTGTTGTTAACAACAGGTTACATTAATAACTGACTCCACATCTGCCTCGTTAATGTCAAGAAGCTAAGTTTTTTGTTAACAACAGGTTACATTAATAACTGACTTCACATCTGCATCGTTAATGTGTATAAGCTAAGTCTGTTGTTAAAAACAGGTTACATTAATAACTGACTTCACAACTGCCTCCTTAATGTGTATAAGGTAAGTCTGTTGTTAAAAACAGGTCACATTTATAACTGACTTCACATCTGCCTCGTTAATGTGTATAAGCTAAGTCTGTTGTTAAAAACAGGTTACATTAATAATTGACTTCACAACTGCCTCGTTAATGTGTATAAACTAAGTTTGTTGTTAACAACAGGTTACATTAATAACTGACTTCACATCTGCCTCGTTAATGTCAATAAGCTAAGTTTTTTGTTAACAACAGGTTACATTAATAACTGACTTCACATCTGCATCGTTAATGTGAATAAGCTAAGTTTGTTGATAACAACAGGTTACATTAGTAACTGACTTCACATCTGCATCGTTAATGTGTATAAGCTAAGTCTGTTGTTAAAAACAGGTTACATTAATAACTGACTTCACATCTGCCTCGTTAATGTGTATAAGCTAAGTCTGTTGTTAAAAACAGGTTACATTAATAATTGACTTCACAACTGCCTCGTTAATGTGTATAAGCTAAGTTTCTATTTAACAACAGGTTACATTAACAATTTACTTTACATCTGCCTCGTTATGTGTATAAGTTAAGTTTGTTGTTAACAACAGGTTACATTAATAAATGACATCACATCTGCCTCGTTAATGTGTATAAGCTAAGTTTGTTGTTAACAACAGGTTACATTAATAAGTGACTTCACATCTGCCTCGTTAATGTGTATAAGCTAAGTTTCTATTTAACAACAGGTGACATTAACAATTTACTTTACATCTGCCTCGTTAATGTGTATAAGCTAAGTTTGTTGTTAACAACAGGTTACATTAATAAGTGACTTCACATCTGCCTCGTTAATGTGTATAAGCTAAGTTTCTATTTAACAACAGGTTACATTAACAATTTACTTTACATCTGCCTCGTTATGTGTATAAGTTAAGTTTGTTTTTAACAACAGGTTACATTAATAAATGACATCACATCTGCCTCGTTAATGTGTATAAGCTAAGTTTGTTGTTAACAACAGGTTACATTAATAAGTGACTTCACATCTGCCTCGTTAATGTGTATAAGCTAAGTTTATTGTTAACAACAGGTTACATTAATAACTGACTTCACATCTGCATCGTTAATGTGTATAAGCTAATTCTGTTATTAAAAACAGGTTACGTTAATAATTGACTTCACAACTGCCTCGTTAGTGTATATAAACTAAGTTTGTTGTTAACAACAGGTTACATTAATAACAGACCTCCCATCTGCCTCGTTAATGTGTATAAGCTATATCTGTTGTTAAAAGCAGGTTACGTTAATAATTGACATCACAACTGCCTCGTTATTGTGTATAAACTAAGTTTGTTGTTAACAACAGGTTACATTAATAACTGACTTCACATCTGCCTCGTTAATGTCAAGAAGCTAAGTTTTTTGTTAACAACAGGTTACATTAATAACTGACTTCACATCTGCATCGTTAATGTGTATAAGCTAAGTCTGTTGTTAAAAACAGGTTACATTAATAACTGACTTCACAACTGCCTCCTTAATGTGTATAAGGTAAGTCTGTTGTTAAAAACAGGTCACATTTATAACTGACTTCACATCTGCCTCGTTAATGTGTATAAGCTAAGTCTGTTGTTAAAAACAGGTTACATTAATAATTGACTTCACATCTGCCTCGTTAATGTCAATAAGCTAAGTTTTTTGTTAACAACAGGTTACATTAATAACTGACTTCACATCTGCATCGTTAATGTGAATAAGCTAAGTTTGTTGATAACAACAGGTTACATTAGTAACTGACTTCACATCTGCATCGTTAATGTGTATAAGCTAATTTTGTTGTTAAAAACAGGTTACATTAATAACTGACTTCACATCTGCCTCGTTAATGTGTATAAGCTAATTCTGTTGTTAAAAACAGGTTACATTAATAATTGACTTCACAACTGCCTCGTTAATGTGTATAAGCTAAGTTTCTATTTAACAACAGGTTACATTAACAATTTACTTTACATCTGCCTCGTTATGTGTATAAGTTAAGTTTGTTGTTAACAACAGGTTACATTAATAAATGACATCACATCTGCCTCGTTAATGTGTATAAGCTAAGTTTGTTGTTAACAACAGGTTACATTAATAAGTGACTTCACATCTGCCTCGTTAATGTGTATAAGCTAAGTTTCTATTTAACAACAGGTTACATTAACAATTTACTTTACATCTGCCTCGTTAATGTGTATAAGCTAAGTTTGTTGTTAACAACAGGTTACATTAATAAGTGACTTCACATCTGCCTCGTTAATGTGTATAAGCTAAGTTTCTATTTAACAACAGGTTACATTAACAATTTACTTTACATCTGCCTCGTTATGTGTATAAGTTAAGTTTGTTTTTAACAACAGGTTACATTAATAAATGACATCACATCTGCCTCGTTAATGTGTATAAGCTAAGTTTGTTGTTAACAACAGGTTACATTAATAAGTGACTTCACATCTGCCTCGTTAATGTGTATAAGCTAAGTTTATTGTTAACAACAGGTTACATTAATAACTGACTTCACATCTGCATCGTTAATGTGTATAAGCTAATTCTGTTATTAAAAACAGGTTACGTTAATAATTGACTTCACAACTGCCTCGTTAGTGTATATAAACTAAGTTTGTTGTTAACAACAGGTTACATTAATAACAGACCTCCCATCTGCCTCGTTAATGTGTATAAGCTATATCTGTTGTTAAAAGCAGGTTACGTTAATAATTGACTTCACAACTGCCTCGTTAATGTGTATAAACTAAGTTTGTTGTTAACAACAGGTTACATTAATAACTGACTTCACATCTGCCTCGTTAATGTCAAGAAGCTAAGTTTTTTGTTAACAACAGGTTACATTAATAACTGACTTCACATCTGCATCGTTAATGTGTATAAGCTAAGTCTGTTGTTAAAAACAGGTTACATTAATAACTGACTTCACAACTGCCTCGTTAATGTATATAAGGTAAGTCTGTTGTTAAAAACAGGTCACATTTATAACTGACTTCACATCTGCCTCGTTAATGTGTATAAGCTAAGTCTGTTGTTAAAAACAGGTTACATTAATAATTGACTTCACAACTGCCTCGTTAATGTGTATAAACTAAGTTTGTTGTTAACAACAGGTTACATTAATAACTGACTTCACATCTGCCTCGTTAATGTCAATAAGCTAAGTTTTTTGTTAACAACAGGTTACATTAATAACTGACTTCACATCTGCATCGTTAATGTGAATAAGCTAAGTTTGTTGATAACAACAGGTTACATTAATAACTGACTTAACATCTGCATCGTTAATGTGTATAAGCTATGTCTGTTGTTAAAAACAGGTTACATTAATAATTAACTTCACAACTGCCTCGTTAATGTGTATAAGCTAAGTTTCTATTTAACAACAGGTTACATTAACAATTTACTTTACATCTGCCTCGTTATGTGTATAAGTTAAGTTTGTTGTTAACAACAGGTTACATTAATAAATGACATCACATCTGCCTCGTTAATGTGTATAAGCTAAGTTTCTATTTAACAACAGGTTACATTAACAATTTACTTTACATCTGCCTCGTTAATGTGTATAAGCTAAGTTTGTTGTTAACAACAGGTTACATTAATAACAGACCTCCCATCTGCCTCGTTAATGTGTATAAGCTATATCTGTTGTTAAAAGCAGGTTACGTTAATAATTGACTTCACAACTGCCTCGTTAATGTGTATAAACTAAGTTTGTTGTTAACAACAGGTTACATTAATAACTGACTTCACATCTGCCTCGTTAATGTCAAGAAGCTAAGTTTTTTGTTAACAACAGGTTACATTAATAACTGACTTCACATCTGCATCGTTAATGTGTATAAGCTAAGTCTGTTGTTAAAAACAGGTTACATTAATAACTGACTTCATAACTGCCTCGTTAATGTATATAAGGTAAGTCTGTTGTTAAAAACAGGTCACATTTATAACTGACTTCACATCTGCCTCGTTAATGTGTATAAGCTAAGTCTGTTGTTAAAAACAGGTTACATTAATAATTGACTTCACAACTGCCTCGTTAATGTGTATAAACTAAGTTTGTTGTTAACAACAGGTTACATTAATAACTGACTTCACATCTGCCTCGTTAATGTCAATAAGCTAAGTTTGTTGTTAACAACAGGTTACATTAATAATTGACTTCACATCAGCCTCGTTAATGTGAATAAGCTAAGTTTGTTGATAACAACAGGTTACATTAATAACTGACTTCACATCTGCATCGTTAATGTGTATAAGCTAAGTCTGTTGTTAAAAACAGGTTACATTAATAACTGACTTCACATCTGCCTCGTTAATGTGTATAAGCTAAGTTTCTATTTAACAACAGGTTACATTAACAATTTACTTCACATCTGCCTCGTTATGTGTATAAGTTAAGTCTGTTGTTAACAACAGGTTACATTAATAAATGACATCACATCTGCCTCGTTAATGTGTATAAGCTAAGTTCTGTTTTAAAAACAGGTTACATTAACAATTTACTTTACATCTGCCTCGTTATGTGTATAAGTTAAGTTTGTTGTTAACAACAGGTTACATTAATAAATGACATTACATCTGCCTCGTTAATGTGTATAAGCTAAGGTTGTTGTTAACATCAGGTTACATTAATAACTGACTTCACATCTGCATCGTTAATGTGTATAAGCTAAGTCTGTTGTTAAAAACAGGTTACATTAATAACTGACTTTACATCTGCCTCCCTAATGTGTATAAGCTAAGTCTGTTGTTAAAAACAGGTTACATTAATAATTGACTTCACAACTGCCTCGTTAATGGGTATAAACTAAGTTTGTTGTTAACAACAGGTTACATTAATAACTGACTTCACATCTGCCTCGTTAATGTGTATAAGCTAAGTTTCTTTTTAACAACAGGTTACATTAACAATTTACTTTACATCTGCCTCGTTATGTGTATAAGTTAAGTTTGTTGTTAACAACAGGTTACATTAATAAATGACATCACATCTGCCTCGTTAATGTGTATAAGCTAAGGTTGTTGTTAACAACAGGTTACATTAATAACTGACTTCACATCTGCCTCGTTAATGTGTATAAGCTAAGGTTGTTGTTAACAACAGGTTACATTAATAACTGACTTCACATCTGCCTCGTTAATGTGTATAGGCTAAGTTTGTTGTTAACAACAGGTTACATTAATAACTGACTTCACATCTGATTTGTTAATGTGTATAAGATGAGTGTGTTGTTAACAACAGGTTACATTAATAATTGACTTCACATCTGACTCGTTAATGTGTATAAGATGAGTGTGTTGTTATCAACAAGTTACATTAATAAACTTTACATTGAAAATATAATTTTTTAATTAGCATAATACGTATTGGTACATTTACAGTACAAGTAAACGTCACACAATACAAATATATTACAATACAAGCACAAATGATATACTATAATACACGTACGAAATGGACAAATATACCACAGTACAAGCATAAAATTCACAAATATTATAGTGATCGATTTCGGCGGTCCATGCTTACCTTCCTCAGACCAGAGGGATTCAGAACAACAATTATACTGATTATGAAGGTGAGCGTAGTTCGCCGAAATCGATCACCATAATATTGGTGAATTTTAAATTAAATACTTAATTGTAAATATTTGTACATTTTGTGCTTGTATTTTGGTATATTTGTGCATTTTGTATTTGTATTCTAGTATATTTGTGTTTACTTGTACTGCATTGGAAATTTATCATAACCTTTTCCAATTTAGTCGAGAAGAGTACAGTAAATATGTAAGTTTGTCAATCATTCCAATCAAAGGCTTATGAGGTTCAGAAGTCATACTTAACCTAGAAATATATTTTTAAGTCATAAAACTCTCACTTCCATAGTGTGCTTCCATTTAAACTAATTTTAAGGGGCAGCACCTTTTAATTTAAAGTTCATACCTTTTAGATTAATTTTCTTCATTCTCCCCATATTTAGTGATTCAGTGTTAAAAACAAACAATAATAACAATGCACACAATCACTAGAACAACTAAAACAGCAGAAAAACAAATGTGTTCAGTGTATAGAAAACTTTTAGGTTAAATTGATCAGCTGACTGCAGTTTTTTGTAACCAAAATTATCATAGAAGTGAATAACGGTTATACTTATATTGAGAAGCTTTTATAAGTATAACCGTTGATTTTATACACAATTAGATTTTCCATCCAATGTTAAATTTCGAGTTTCAAAATATCAGCTCTTTTTGTGGTCTATTGTGGAGCGCTAGTGTAGTTCCATGTACATGTAATGCAGTTTAAACCAGTTGTAGATGCGGGCCTCACTAACTTACAAATTGCAGGCTCAAATATTTCTTTTAGATGGAATATCTATTGAAGGTGTATATAATCATTAGTATAACTATATGTAAATAGAACAGATATTTGTATCAGTATCTGTTCTACTGAACAATAAATAACAATCGTATAAAATTGTCAAATATCTTATATTGTAGTAACTTAGAAAAAGAATTTGAAACATAAGTTATATTGTATTTTGCTTATGTAATTATTTGCGGTGCAGAAATTGTTTGTACCCGAGTTTGAAGGTTGTTTTCTATGGAACTAAGAGGCCTACGGAAAATCTAATCACACCATTGTTTTCCTCATTTAATTTTACGTTATGACAAATGTATTTTTAAATTTCATTACAAGTTTTCATAATTCTTATCCTAGCTGGAATAAAAAAAGTACCGGAATGTCAACTAGTTTTCGATACATTACTTTCATATATGTAAGTAAAAACAGTGAATCGATTTAAATAAATTTTAAATATTTTTAAATTGATTTGAATCAATATAAATTTAGTTACATACTTACTGCATTTACTTACATATATGAAAGTAATGTATCGCAACTATACATTCTATAAGAATTACAACAAGACCAAGTAATTAATTTTACGACGTCTGGAAGTCAAGAAAATAATGTGTCAGGGAATTGATAAGAACTTTTTTCTCGAAAAGTTAAAATCTTAAAATTTATTAAACTTATAGAAAACATTCCTATCAACCAGTTATTAAAATATAAATGCGATAAATTAACAGTTTTTTTTAGTAATAACGTTGTAAATTTGATATAGAGTGAAAACTAGTTATCATAAGATATACAGTGATAGAACATCGGTACTTTTTTTGTTCTAAATATGATAAAACTTGTAATAAAATTTAAAAATGCATATGTCGTAACGTTCAACCAAGCTAGGAAAACAATGGTGTGATTGGAGTTGTCGTAGGCCTCTTAATTCTTTTGGAAACAACCTTCAAACTCGGGTGAACATCATTCCTAGACCGACAGTAGCCCTAACTCACAAAATAGATACAATAAACATCATTTATTAATTTCATGACTTTTGCCCATTTTCAGTTGCGAATTCCTTTAAGAAAATGTGTTTCCTTTGAGAAAACCGTATTAACCTTACATAGTACTGACTGCTGTTGTGTTTTACTTATCATCATGTAATATTTACTTGACTGTAAAATTAGTGGAGATTTTCAACGCCATAGTGGTTAATAAATACATGAACACAGTGTTTCGACAGGTATAAACATATCTGATGCCTTTAAGTGTTACAAACTACCGTATCGTATATTCTAATGTAAACTAGATTTATTTTACAGTGAATTACATCATATATAGTATATACAAAAACTCGCTTAAATAACCAAGTACTTACTTGTACACTAAGAATAACTCTATCAGTTAGTCGTATCTCCTTATGTACAAATACAAATAATACTGTTTCATACATGAAAAGAGTACAATAAAAATAAAAACTACAAAATGTTTGTTCGTTATCACTCAAACAAGTTTTCCAAAGAAGTAAAATTGCTCTTTGACGCTCGTAGTAGACCAGGGAACATTGTAGACCGGAGAATACAACCTTGGATAAGATAAAGTTTTTTCATTAATTTACATTTTTTGTGAGGAAAGTTTTTTTAAAAACGTTTTATTGCTTTTTCGTTTGTATTATTTGTTCTACGTTGTTTGTATTTATACTAATTCATAAGACAAGTTTGTAATAGAGTGAATATTAGTTTATTAGTACGTACTTGTTTAAGGGTTTTTTATGCAGATATTGTTTGACCCACTCACCCACCCATACACGTACTATAGTATTGACCCACTCACCCACCCATACACGTACAATAGTATTGACCCACTCACCCACCCATACACGTACAATAGTATTGACCCACCCACCCATACACGTACAATAGTATTGACCCACTCACCCACCCATACACGTACAATAGTACTGACCCACCCACCCATACACGTACAATAGTATTGACCCATACATGTACAATAGTATTGACCCACTCACCCACCCATACACGTACAATAGTATTGACCCATACACGTACAATAGTTATGTAAAAGTTGGTTTTTTTTTTGACCTACATACTATTGTCCAAATATATGTGATTTCTTTTAGAACTGGTCTACTTTAAGGAAATGTAAAATAGTGCAATCACTTCAGAGTTCGTAGAAATTACCTTAAACATATCACAATGAAAACCAAATTAACCAAGCTTTCACGTCATGGTTTTAATTTATTTATTTTTTGTTTGTATCAGCTGTTTGAAATAAATTACTAAATTAAATTAACAATAACAATTTTTCTTTTTTGGAAAAAGTGAAAGTCGAGGGGCTGTTCTACTCCTTAAAAAGAGAACTTCGAAAATACTTCCTAAGTGGGTCTCTGTGATACAAAAGCTAACTTCCCTCCAAATTTCATAAAAATCTTTTCAGTGATCCCGGAGATTTCGTGATGAGTGAGTACATCGTTTTTGGATTTTATATATTAAGATGAAACATCGACTGCGCGAACGGGATTGGCCTATTATATTAGATGACCTGGCGTCTGCGTGTTTGGTATTATTTCATCTGATGTGAAAGGATTGGAAGGAAAGTAGGCAGAAAGGTGAGGAAAACACAGAGCAGACAACCCCCGGCCAAGGGCGTGGCCCACCAGACACGCAAAGGTACACGCGCGCTAAAATAATTAGCTAACTAAGCCTAGAATAGAATGCTCATGTATTGTACACAACCGAAGGTACGCAGACGCGAGGCTCAGCCCATCTGCTGGCATCTATTGTACTTAGCGAATTAAGTACAATAGATGCCAGCAGGTACAGGTACTCCGAACCTCTCCGTGTTTAACAAGTCTTTCCGATCCGTGTACCAGAGCACTTCACGACCGCCTTAACTGTAGCCTCTATTATGTTTCTTCTCATATAATTTTCTTAGATTGGTAAAGTATCAAGTTACCATTGTATGTTACTTCTAAAATTCTTGTTTTAATGGTCGTAATATCTGACGATTATTTATGTTACTTCTAATTTTTTTCTTATAATTGAAAACAAAAAAAATGATTTCTTCATTGCTCAAATCTGGAGCATCACTTATCTGTCAATATTCATCTGGAATTAAAAAGGTACATTATTCCTTTAGGTCTTGTAATGTTTTCAAATATACTTTTACGATAATAACGTGACCAGATATTACTTCAAAAAAAGTTCCACCGTTCTTAGAAATCTTATTTTGTTATTTTGTTTTTCGTTTTTTGATAGAGTATATATAGCGTATGGTTTGTTATCAGCTACAATTTATTAATTTAAAAAAATATAAAAGCTGTGATATACAGTATATTGGGAAAAAAAGTCCAATTGTCATGTGACATTAAATAAATGTAAAGTGACCTTCTATCACAAAGCTAAATCCAATCCAACAAGCCATTAAAGACCTGCCTCACTGATTCTATTCATACTAGCTAGTCTCTCCTTAAAAGGGCACTCTGTAACTATGTGATCCATTGTTTGGATAGACTCCCCGAAATCACATGACTGATCTAGTTTCAGTCCCCATTTATATGTCCAGTTGTTACCGATTCAACAGTGTCCACTCCCTACGAGGGTTCATCCCACATACAGGTATTGACGGATCATTGAAAAGGAACTTATTTCGTCCATCAAAACTTTTTAACGCTATGGCCCAACTAGCATTGTGCGCGAAATTTGATCTTGTTACCATAAGACATTACCATGAGAGCTCAGCTTTCAGCCTCTTATGGGACGAGGCCTTCAACCTAATTGATAAACTCGTCCACCGACCCATATGCCTCATTCTATGATTCTGTTTGTTCATAAAGACACGTAGTTGATACATTGATGTGCACGTTGAAACATGATTAATTAAAATAGTTTCTTAATTAGTACGGTATGTTGCGTGTTCGTACAACATAAGTTAAATGTAGGTATCTGTACATTAAGTTACTATACACAGATTAAAAGGGTTAACAAAAGTACAATATTTGTACTCTCTTGATCTTATATGAATCATTTGATTGTATTACTGCGTTAACAAGTAAGAGTTACACACATTCCGTGAAGGTATTCACGCATTCTCCCCCATCAGCCCTAACTGTAGGGCTTCTGTCTGTCTGATTATTGCAAGGTGCGATACGGTAGCCTGACCGACCCCAACTGACTACTTAGAGCTCTGCTTCTTTTAAATGAAGAATATGTTTGAATGAAAATAATACATTACTATATCATATAATTTATTGTTAATTATGCACTTTCTGTCACTTCTGAAAATACGATTTCTTTTTACAAGCTGCAAAGCAAAGGATTAGCGTACTAGTTATTAAACTTGGGACGTTTTTGAAGCAATCTTGGTGTGACCATCGACTAAACAAGGATTTAATCTTGAGCATATGCATATCTATAGAATACTTTTCACTGAATATGTATTTAGTAAAAATAAGATCTATTTTACAAGAAGGAGTCGTATAATTGAATCGTAGTTATAGAGAGGTGCATGATGCAAGAAATTCACAAAGTGAAGTTGGAATAAATATAACTAAAACGAGTGAGATACTCTACAACTTCATATACAAATGCCAATGAAAATCATTAGATGGCAATGGCGTGTCTCCAGTTTTTCAGAGACTTTATGATTTTCGATAATTGAGAATAGAATAAGAATTTATTTTCGTCTTTTGATAACAAATTCATGTACAACGTTCATTCAAAATACCTGGAAACAATAACCATCACTTTCCAATAATTCATGGTTATTTTACAGCTATTGAAATTTCAAACATGTGCCAAATTTTAATTAACCGAATTATAGCACTTTGACAATCAGGGTATGTTTGGTTGCTAATAACCGCTGCGAGGGTCATTGGTTAATTCATCAATATCAGATCGCTTCTCGATTTATGCTTATTGTAACCTCGGGTACTATCGAAAAACTAAAGAACTGCACATCATTAATAAACACTGGATAATATATCTTACTAATTTTTTTCTATAACAAAAACTGTATACGAATTTCCTGGATAAAATATACTTAGTTAAGTTACTTCTTCTATAATTTATTTCTGTTTCACCTATTAAAAACCAATTCTGTACCACGAGTTTACGAATAATAATTCCAATAGTATGAATAATCTGATAACGGTTTTCATTCATTATAAACATTACTTATCTCTCAGTAAGTACTACTTTATATCACAATGTAAATATATCTTATCAAGTTTCTTTCATTATAAACATTACTTATCTCTCAATAAGTACTACTTTATATCACAATGTAAATATATCTTATCAAGTTTCTTTCATTATAAACATTACTTATCTCTCAGTAAGTACTACTTTATATCACAATGTAAATATATCTTATCAAGTTTCTTTCATTATAACATTACTTATCTCTCAATAAGTACTACTTTATATCACAATGTAAATATATCTTATCAAGTTTCTTTCATTATAAACATTACTTATCTCTCAGTAAGTATACTTTATATCACAATGTAAATATATCTTATCAAGTTTCTTTCATTATAAACATTACTTATCTCTCAGTAAGTACTACTTTATATCACAATGTAAATATATCTTATCAAGTTTCTTTCATTATAAACATTACTTATCTCTCAGTAAGTACTACTTTATATCACAATGTAAATATATCTTATCAAGTTTCTTTCATTATAAACATTACTTATCTCTCAGTAAGTACTACTTTATATCACAATGTAAATATATCTTATCAAGTTTCTTTCATTATAAACATTACTTATCTCTCAGTAAGTACTACTTTATATCACAATGTAAATATATCTTATCAAGTTTCTTTCATTATAAACATTACTTATCTCTCAGTAAGTACTACTTTATATCACAATGTAAATATATCTTATCAAGTTTCTTTCATTATAAACATTGCTTATCTCTCAGTAAGTACTACTTTATATCACAATGTAAATATATCTTATCAAGTTTCTTTCATTATAAACATTACTTATCTCTCAATAAGTACTACTTTATATCACAATGTAAATATATCTTATCAAGTTTCTTTCATTATAAACATTACTTATCTCTCAGTAAGTACTACTTTATATCACAATGTAAATATATCTTATCAAGTTTCTTTCATTATAAACATTACTTATCTCTCAGTAAGTACTACTTTATATCACAACGTAAATATATCTTATCAAGTTTCTTTCATTATAAACATTACTTATCTCTCAATAAGTACTACTTTATATCACAATGTAAATATATCTTATCATGTTTCTTTCATTATAAACATTACTTATCTCTCAGTAAGTACTACTTTATATCACAATGTAAATATATCTTATCAAGTTTCTTTCATTATAAACATTACTTATCTCTCAGTAAGTACTACTTTATATCACAATGTAAATATATCTTATCAAGTTTCTTTCATTATAAACATTACTTACCTCTCAGTAAGTACTACTTTATATCACAATGTAAATATATCTTATCAAGTTTCTTTCATTATAAACATTACTTATCTCTCAGTAAGTACTACTTTATATCACAATGTAAATATATCTTATCAAGTTTAATTCATTATAAACATTACTTATCTCTCAGTAAGTACTACTTTATATCACAATGTAAATATATCTTATCAAGTTTCTTTCATTATAAACATTACTTATCTCTCAGTAAGTACTACTTTTATATCACAATGTAAATATACAGGGTGAATGGTACGTGGTGTTTAAAAATTTAAGGTCTTAAACTGCATGCTTGGGGCTACTTAAAAACGCAAATTTCAGTTTTATATGCCAAATGGTTAGTGTGGTATGTTCAAATTAAGATTTTTTTAAATCGTGGACCTAACCATAAAAAAGCTTTATTACTTACTCAAAAGATCATATTTTTTAAATTGTGACACCATTTTTGAAATCTACATTAAATTGTTAACAAGAATTATGAGCTAGTAAGATGCGTAAATTAAGGTTGGTATTTAAAATTATGCGTTAAAGTAAAAAATCATATTTTTGTAAAATTTTAAACAATGTTTTTCGCGTGGTTACTAAATTATGGTAACGGACATAATGTGTCAAACCATACAGAAAACTGCGTAATTAAATGTTCTTTTCAATGGTATAATTGTGATTTTAATTATTTTGTTTCGTCATCGAAAACGTTAGGTGAAACTGAATGAAAACACAGTTTGCAGAAAACTTGAAGCTTTGGCCATTTATTACAAGAAAGATTATAATACTTTGATTTGACATAATATTGAAATATACTAATTACATTCGTAAAAATAATTGAAAAAAAGGTCAACTTATACGAATAAGATTTACAAATGTTGTTCAAACTGCCTTCTTCCATTTCTGATGCAGGCTCGTGCTCTCTTGCGCATTTGTTGAACTGTCACTTTTGTAGAGACTTCTTGGCGCACTACTTCAGCAGCCGCAGTTATTCTCTCCCTTAGTTCTTGTTCTGTATTGATAGGTGCAGAATAGACTTTTTGTTTCATCCATCCCCATACACAGAAATCCATGGGACTAAGGTCCGGCGAACTAGCTGGCCACGGTACGGTCCCACCCCGTCCAATCCATGTAGGATAATTGAGCGTCAACCAGTGACGCACTTCTGCGGTGAAATGCGGTGTAGCTCCATTTTGTTGGAAAATGAGACTGTCTCTTTTATCTTGGTTGAGATGGTCTAGCAGCAAAGGGAGACTGTGCTGTAAAAAGTCCAAAAAGCGTTCCCCGTTAAGGATTACCTCGAAAAAATGTGGGCCAATAAGCATTCCACCTACTACCCCAACCCATACCATAATGTGAAATCTCCTTTGAAAAGATCGTTCTTTGGTTGCTCTTGGGTTATCTTCCGCCCACATGTGCATATTAAAGATTCCTTGTCTTGTAAATATGGCCTCATCTGTCCAAAGGATCTTTTTGAAGAAATGATACTGCTCAATATCGCTATTGAGCAACCATCTACAGAACTGAACACGAGGAGCGAACAGCTGAACAGTCTTGAGCTTCAAGTGCTTGTACAGGTGTGAAGTGGTATGGATGAAACTTGTTTCTATGAAGAATATCCAACACTTTCCACTGTGAAACATTTAGTTGAGCCGCAATTGCCCTACTACTACTCTCTGGGTTTTCTTGAAAGGTATTTAGAATCAATTCTTTAACACCTACATCATAATTAACTGGACCTACCCAGAAGACTTTCTTTGAACTTTTCAACTTTCCACTAACCTCTGGTGAAGTCTAGTGAACACGTGTGGGCTGGGAGCTTTTCGATCTGGGTACCTTAAACTGTACTATCTTTGCGCAGCAAGTGCATTGCCGTTGCAAAATCCATAAACAAAATGCATTTCTGTATATTCTCTTGTAGTGAACTCCATGATGCTACTGAACTGAGTAGCTCATACACAGACCCGGTCTAAAGAGTAAACAGATAATGGATTCCAGCTTTCCTCCTGATAAGGTTGCTTTAAAAGAAACTGACTTTTGTTAAACTAAGCAGGTAGTGGAATTTCCAAGTCATTAAGGACAACAGACATTGATAAGGTTGGGGTGTATGTCGGGTCTAAGAATTGTGGTAAAACTCCATCCGTCCCTGATTTACATGTGTTTTTAATCACATAACGTTATTTGAATGTCCAGTTGCTGGCTAGTAAGATAGTCTTACAATTTTTTAACCACTCTGTGTTTCTTTCTATTCAAATAATAATAAAAAATGGAACATTGTACGATAATACAAACAAAAGCATATCACTGGAAAGACCATTAAATTATGCAGTTTTCTGTATAGCTTGACACATTATATCCGTTACCATAATTTAGTAATTACGCGTAAAATATTGTTTAACATTTTACAAAAACATGATTTTTTGCTTTAAAGCATAATTTTAAGTACCAACCTTAATTTATGCAGGCTATTAGCTCATTATTCTTGTTAACAATTTAATGTAGATTTCAAAAATGGTGTCATAGTTTAAAAAATATAATCTTTTGAGTAAGTAATAAAGCTTTTTTATGGTTAGGTCCACGATTTAAAAAGAAATCTTAATTTGAACATACCACACTATAACCATTTGGCATATAAAACTGAAATTTCCGTTTTTAAGTAGCCTCAAGCATGTAGTTTAAGACCTTAAATTTTTAAACACCACGTACCATTCACCCTGTATCTTATCAAGTTTCTTTCATTATAAACATTACTTATCTCTCAGTAAGTACTACTTTATATCACAATGTAAATATATCTTATCAAGTTTCTTTCATTATAAACATTACTTATCTCTCAGTAAGTACTACTTTATATCACAATGTAAATATATCTTATCATTTCATTTCATTTCATCTTTATTCGTTTAAAACAATCACAGATATGTTATAAACACGTCATGACTAATACTAAAAATCTAAAAATAAATTAAAATTGATATAAACTACAGCAAGTCACTTAAATTATAATAACATTTATCAAGAAAATGAGTTTTTACTTTTTTTTAAATAATGGTAGCTTTTCCTCAACCTTGATGTTAAGTGGCAATTTATTATAAATACTAATACAAATATGGTATGGGCCTCTCTCAAACACAGAAGTAGAATGTTCCAAGATGGAAAACATGTTCCTATTTCTAGTTGGGTATTTATGAAAAGTGCCATTTGTAATTAAGTTATGTGAATGCTGCCTCACGAAAATACACGCTTCATAACCAATAATACCAGCCAGCGTCAAGATTCCCAACTCTCCGAATACCTCCAGATACCTGCAGGAATCAAATCTTCTCCTATTACTCATTACTCTCAGACACCATTTCTGGAGAATGAAAACTCTATTAAAGTTTGTCACACTTGAAGGGCCCCAAAATATAATACCATATCGTAAAATTGATTCTGTATGTGAGATATATACAGTACGCAGGACCTCACGACTGCAAACCATGGCCAAACGGCTAAGAACAAAACAAATACTTCGGAGCTTCTTACAAACGTGCTCAACGTGACTGTTCCAATTTAGGTTCTGATCAGTATGAACTCCAAGGAATTTTACAGATGGCTCTTGTTTGGCTTCATTTCCCACTTTAATTTTGACTTGGTTTTGTGACCTTTTGAAATTACTCAGGTGAAAGTTAATGAAATTAGTTTTATTGATATTCATTTTAAGTTTATTTGCAGAAAACCATTTGTTAATAATATCAAGCTGATGATTGGCAATTGAAGTAACAGAGTTTGGAGATTTATCGGAAATAAAAATAGAACAATCGTCAGCAAACATAATTATATTTAGATCACTTGAAATTTTTGGGAGATCATTTATATATATTAGAAATAGGACAGGGCCAAGAATAGAACCCTGGGGTACTCCAGACGTAATCGATCTATAAGGAGAATAAATGGTTTGATGACCTGACTGGATCTGAACAGTTTGACTCCGATCTGAAATGTAGGCTTGAAACAATTTGAGTGCATTACCCCGCACACCATATTTTTCAAGTTTTTGAAGTAGAATATTATGATTTACGGAGTCAAACGCTTTACTTAAGTCACAGAAAATACCAAGGGATTGATGGCCTTTGTCTAAAGAGTGTGTGAGGTCATTGAGAAAACTAAAAATTGCTGAAGACGTTGATTTACCCTTTCGGAAGCCATGCTGTTGGATAGATATTATATTATTAGTATCTAAGAAATTTACAAGCTTGTGACATAGTAGTAATTCAAAGACTTTAGAAAATGAAGATACAATTGAAATGGGCCTGTAGTTTTCTGGTAAACGTCTATTTCCAGCTTTGAATAAAGGAATGACTTTACTCAGCTTGAATGGTTTTGGGAATAGTCCACCTTTAAAACATGAATTACAAAGATGAGTAAAAATATGGCAAATATAGGGAAAACACCTCCTCAACAAATTGGGGATCTCATCTATTCCTGCAGAGTTAGTGTTCTTTAATCAAGTTTCTTTCATTATAAGCATTACTTATCTCTCAGTAAGTACTACTTTATATCACAATGTAAATATATCTTATCAAGTTTCTTTCATTATAAGCATTACTTATCTCTCAGTAAGTACTACTTTATATCACAATGTAAATATATCTTATCATGTTTCTTTCATTATAAACATTACTTATCTCTCAGTAAGTACTACTTTATATCACAATGTAAATATATCTTATCAAGTTTCTTTCATTATAAACATTACTTATCTCTCAATAAGTACTACTTTATATCACAATGTAAATACATTTTATCAAGTATATGTCGTACAGCAAAGGGTTTTAACTGTAAAATTATTTATCTTACCCAGTTTTTATCATGGAATAAATGTTTTTCATTGAAAATGTTACTTCTATCACATAGTATGTATCATTCAACAAAAATATTTTTCATTTTATTGATACTTATATCATATAATCTTATATCAATCGACAAGTGTTTTTCATTGAAAGTGTTACTTATATCACCTATTATATATAATTCGACATGTGTTTTACAGTGTCACTTTCATCACATAGTATATCATTCGGCAAGTGTTTTCATAGTTTGTAAGTGTTACATTTATCTCCTAGTATATCTTTAGGCAATTGTTTTTCTTTTTAAGTGTTACTTTTATCATCTAGTATATCATTCGAAAAGTGTTTTTCATTGTAAGTGTTACTTTTATCACATAGTATATCCAATCCATCCAGCAATCTAAGAACTGCCTGAACAATTCTGTTTATTCTGGCTAATACCTCCTCAAAAGAGTGCAGGGGACACTCTGTAATTATGTGATCCATTGTTTGGATAGTCTCCTCACAATAACATATTGTAAGGTGTTACTTTTATCATCTAGTATATCATTCGCCAAGTGTTTTTCTTTGCAAGTGTTACTTTTATCACCTAGTAAGTTATATAATTTGGCAAGTGTTTTTCATTGTTGGGTCAGTTAATGTGGTGGAAGGCGGGAGAAATACCGACCACAATGTTTTTACTTGGTTGATAGGAATGTATCCTTTAAATTTTATAATTTACCTTTTCATGAAAAAAAGTTCTTATCAATACCACTGTACGTGTATGTGTAGGTTTGAGGGGCTATGTTTTTTACTAACACGACTTTACATGTATCACTATAACATGGAAACCCCTAACATCTATTGATATGGATTTAGCTTTGGTGTGGTAACATATTTAGATCAAGACCCAAAAGACATGATATATTAATAAAAATTAATATGTAAAGTGACCACATGTCACAAATCTAAATCCAATCCATCCAGCAATCTAAGAACTGTCTGAACAATTCTGTTTATTCTGGCTAATACCTCCTCAAAAGAGTGCAGGGGACACTCTGTAATTATGTGATCCATTGTTTGGATAGTCTCCTCACAATAACATGACTGATCTAATGTAAATTCCCATTTATACATCCAGTAGTTACATCTGCTCACGCCAATTCGGAACCGATTTAACAGTGTCCCTTCCCTACGAGGGAGGTTCATTCCACCTACAGGTATTGACGGATCGGTAATAAGGAACTTATTTCGTCCATCAAAACTGTTCCACGCTAAGGCCTAGCTGGTATTGGACGAGAAATTTAAATCAACTAGAAACTAGTAGAAACTATATAGACTCAACTAGAAAGCAGTACGTAGAGGTTGGTTTCGATATTTTAAGCGACCGTTCTGACATGGGAGATCCTGTGTAATGGGGAGGTGCGCGACATTCAATATTTAGTATAGTTGAATTTTTATGTAGTGCCTCCTGACGTATTATTTGTGGAGGAGCTATATTGTCCAGTACCGGGAGCCAAGGGAGTGAAGTTGTCATGAGATTGCCAATAATAGAATCATGGCCCTATCAATCGCATTAGTGTGTATACTATTTAGTCGTACGGGAACATTTTACTCAGCAGCTGAGTAGACCAGTGAGAAAGCAGTACGGCGGTGCGTTGGCTCACCAAGTGGTCCCGGCACTTGCCCTTGTTTTGATTTTAGCTGCTGCTTTTTCAAAATAGCTTTTAACCGTCAGCGATCGATCTAACGTTACTTTCAGGTACTGTGGACGATCATTATGATGGATTTTTACACAATTTAGAAAGATATTCAATTTCTAATTAGCCAGCCTGTTACTTAGGTGGAAGCAAGCTTCTTCGGGTTTTAATGGGTTAGGATTTAGCTTCCAGGTTCAAAAATATTTTCCGAGGGCTGCAAGGTCACTTATAAGTGTTTCTTCAACAAATATTTTAAAATTGTACGTACCCCCTGTGTATAAACGAGCAGCAAATCCGGTAGCTGGATTGACACAAATTTTCTGATCTGCTAGATATGCCAGCTACCACACCCCCTGCAGTAAGTATGTGTAGTAGCCCCCTACTTACTGTATGGCAGCTACCACACCCCCTACAGTACGTATGTGTAATAGCCCCCTTAATTATTACTGTATGGAAGCTACCACATTCCCTACAGTAAGTATGTGTAGTAGCCCCCTACTTAATGTATGAAAGCTATTACACCCCCTACAGTAAGTATGTGTAATAGCTCCCTACTTACTGTATGGCAGCTACCACACCCCCTACACTAAGTATGTGTAATAGCCCCCTACTTACTGTATGGCAGCTATCACACCCCCTACACTAAGTATGTGTAGTAGCCCCCTACTTACTGTATGGCAGCTACCACAGCCCCTACAGTAAGTATGTGTAGTAGCCCCCTAATTACTGTATGGCAGCTACCACACCCCCTACACTAAGTATGTGTAATAGCCCCCTACTTACTGTATGACAGCTATCACACCCCCTACACTAAGTATGTGTAGTAGCCCCCTACTTACTGTATGGCAGCTACCACACCCCCTACACTAAGTATGTGTAATAGCCCCCTACTTACTGTATGGAAGCTATTACACCCCCTACAGTAAGTATGTGTAATAGCTCCCTACTTACTGTATGGCAGCTACCACACCCCCTACACTAAGTATGTGTAATAGCCCCCTACTTACTGTATGACAGCTATCACACCCCCTACACTAAGTATGTGTAGTAGCCCCCTACTTACTATATGGCAGCTACCACACCCCCTACAGTAAGTATGTGTAGTAGCCCCCTAATTACTGTATGGCAGCTACCACACCCCCTACAGTAAGTATGTGTAGTAGCCCCCTAATTACTGTATGGCAGCTACCACACCCCCTACAGTAAGTATGTGTAATAGCCCCTACTTACTGTATGGCAGCTACCACACCCCCTACAGTAAGTATGTGTAGTAGCCCCCTACTTACTGTATGGCAGCTACCACACCCCCTACAGTACGTATGTGTAATAGCCCCCTTAATTATTACTGTATGGAAGCTACCACATTCCCTACAGTAAGTATGTGTAGTAGCCCCCTACTTAATGTATGGAAGCTATTACACCCCCTACAGTAGGTATGTGTAATAGCTCCCTACTTACTGTATGGCAGCTACCACACCCCCTACACTAAGTATGTGTAATAGCCCCCTACTTACTGTATGGCAGCTATCACACCCCCTACAGTAAGTATGTGTAGTAGCCCCCTACTTACTGTATGGCAGCTACCACACCCCCTACAGTAAGTATGTGTAGTAGCCCCCTAATTACTGTATGGCAGCTACCACACCCCCTACAGTAAGTATGTGTAATAGCCCCTACTTACTGTATGGCAGCTACCACACCCCCTACAGTAAGTATGTGTAGTAGCCCCCTACTTACTGTATGGCAGCTACCACACCCCCTACAGTAAGTATGCGTAGTAGCCCCCTACTTATTGAATGGCAGCTACCACACCCCCTACAGTACGTATGTGTAATAGCTCCCTACTTAATGTATGGAAGCTATCACACCCCCTACATTACGTATGTGTAATAGCCCCCTTAATTATTACTGTATGGAAACTACCACTCCCCTACAGTAAGTATGTGTAGTAGGCCCCTAATTACTGTATGGCAGCTACCACACCCCCTACAGTACGTATGTGTAATAGCCCCATACTTACTGTATGGCAGCTACCACACCCCCTACAGTACGTATGTGTAATAGCCCCATACTTACTGTATGGCAGCTACCACACCCCCTACAGTACGTATGTGTAATAGCCCCCTTAATTATTACTGTATGGAAGCTACCACTCCCCTACAGTAAGTATGTGTAGTAGCCCCCTACTTAATGTATGGAAGCTATCACACCCCCTACAGTAAGTATGTGTAATAGCCCCCTACTTACTGTATGGCAGCTACCACACCCCCTACACTAAGTATGAGTAATAGCCCCCTACTTACTGTATGGCAGCTATCACACCCCCTACAGTAAATATGTGTAGTAGCCCCCTACTTAATGTATGGAAGCTATCACACCCCCTACAGTACGTATGTGTAATAGCCCCCTTAATTATTACTGTATGGAAGCTACCACTCCCCTACAGTAAGTATGCGAGTATGTGTAGTAGCCCCCTAATTACTGTATGGCAGCTACCACACCCCCTACAGTAAGTATGTGTAGTAGCCCCCTACTTACTGTATGGCAGCTACCACACCCCCTACAGTACGTATGTGTAATAGCCCCCTTAATTATTACTATATGGAAGCTACCACTCCCCTACAGTAAGTATGTGTAGTAGCCCCCTACTTACTGTATGGCAGCTACCACACCCCCTACAGTACGTATGTGTAATAGCCCCCTTAATTATTACTGTATGGAAGCTACCACTCCCCTACAGTAAGTATGTGTAGTAGCCCTCTACTTAATGTACGGAAGCTATTACACTCCCTACAGTAAGTATGTATAGTAGCCCTCTACTTAATGTATGGAAGCTATTACACCCCCTACAGTAAGTATGTGTAATAGCCCCCTACTTACTGTATGGCAGCTACCACACCCCCTACAGTAAGTATGTGTAGTAGCCCCCTACTTACTGTATGGCAGCTACCACACCCCCTACAGTAAGTATGTGTAATAGCCCGTTACTTACTGTATTGCAGCTACCACACCCCCTACAGTAAGTATGTGTAATAGCCCCCTACTTACTGTATGGCAGCTACCACACCCCCTACAGTAAGTATGTGTAGTAGCCCCCTACTTACTGTATGGCAGCTACCACACCCCCTACAGTAAGTATGTGTAATAGCCCGTTACTTACTGTATTGCAGCTACCACACCCCCTACAGTAAGTATGTGTAATAGCCCCCTACTTACTGTATGGCAGCTACCACACCCCCTACAGTAAGTATGTGTAGTAGCCCCCTACTTACTGTATGGCAGCTACCACACCCCCTACAGTAAGTATGTGTAGTAGCCCCCTACTTACTGTATTGCAGCTACCACACCCCCTACAGTAAGTATGTGTAATAGCCCGTTACTTACTGTATTGCAGCTACCACACCCCCTACAGTAAGTATGTGTAGTAGCTCCCTACTTACTGTATGGCAGCTACCACACCCCCTACAGTAAGTATGTGTAGTAGCCCCATACTTACTGTATGGCAGCTACCACACCCCCTACAGTAAGTATGTGTAATAGCCCGTTACTTACTGTATTGCAGCTACCACACCCCCTACAGTAAGTATGTGTAATAGCCCGTTACTTACTGTATGGCAGCTACCACACCCCCTACAGTAAGTATGTGTAATAGCCCGTTACTTACTGTATTGCAGCTACCACACTCCCTACAGTAAGTATGTGTAGTAGCTCCCTACTTACTGTATGGCAGCTACCACACCCCCTACAGTAAGTATGTGTAGTAGCCCCATACTTACTGTATGGCAGCTACCACACCCCCTACAGTAAGTATGTGTAATAGCCCGTTACTTACTGTATTGCAGCTACCACACCCCCTACAGTAAGTATGTGTAGTAGCCCCCTACTTACTGTGTGGCAGCTATCACACCCCCTACAGTAAGTATGTGTAGTAGCCCCCTACTTAGTGTGTGGCAGCTATCACACCCCCTACCGTAAGTATGTGTAATAGCCCGTTACTTACTGTATTGCAGCTACCACACCCCCTACAGTAAGTATGTGTAGTAGCCCCCTACTTACTGTATGGCAGCTACCACACCCCCTACAGTAAGTATGTGTAATAGCCCGTTACTTACTGTATTGCAGCTACCACACCCCCTACAGTAAGTATGTGTAGTAGCCCCCTACTTACTGTATGGCAGCTATCACACCCCCTACAGTAAGTATGTGTAGTAGCCCCCTACTTACTCTGTGGCAGCTATCACACCCCCTACAGTAAGTATGTGTAATAGCCTGCTTTTATTCTTCGTTTGGCGTAAGTATGTGAAAGAAGGAAAGTTTAAGACAAATTATAAATACTCATATACTGCAGAAGCTTCGATTTTGGCGCCTAAAAGAATTACCATAAATTCAAATAATATACTTTCATGGATTCCAAAAGCTTGGGAGGCGATACATTGCAGATTATTCGTGGGAGTAATGGCCTGAATGGTTGCTAAACTCCAGAAATTTCCACATGCTCAAGCATGATAAATAGGGCGAACATTTAGGGCTTGTCAAGTACATTATAAAAATCAGTAATATTTTAAAGCTGCTATAAACACGATAGGAAATATCATGGATTGCACAGAAGTTGGTTAAACGCTCTCAAGTTGTTAGAGAATTGTTAGTTTTAATTTGTTAACCTTTGGGACATCACCTCCCTTTTTAAAGTAATGCGAGAATACTACTTGTGGGTATTATGGAAGCTGTAGAGGTTTTTTCAATAATTTACAATTAATTACACGCAATTGTTAGCTGATAGTGAAACATTATGGAATAATCATCTCTCAAAACATTTACAACTGCACTCGAGACCTAGATAATGTTACATAAAGATAAGTAACATGTAACTAGAATCTTCTGCAAGAATAAAGATAGTTGTATCTTTAAAATATGTTTCAGTAATAAATAATAAAAATGATCACCTTGAGTGTGAGGCATGAGTCTGTAGACTGTAGTTGAAGATGACAAATCTGTGACATTCTCAATGAAGTCTCAGAAAGACATTAACCTTCCACAACAACTTCTCTTTCTCTTTTTTTTAAGATGGACGTACAGTAATTGTACTGTGTTCAAATCACCTTGATAACTTATCGATACTAACATTCGGTTGAAACATTAATCTTTAACTAATCAATAGCGTATAATTCCTTTAACCTTTCTTCTCCTAAGAGACATATAGATGTATAGACCTCGGACTGATTATATAACCATGGTAAATAACTTTCTGTCACATTGAAATTTTGTAAAGCTGTTATACAAGTAAACCAAGGCAACCAATGGACTTATGATGGGTCTGATGCCAAGTACTCAGCTATACAGCCGGCGTATTGAAGCTTCTGCCTTATTGCTCCTTCTTATACATCATTAAAACCATACGTTATTATTTTTCATAATAATAATATATTATTAGCCCAGTCAATGAAGGTTTTGTGTCGCAACTAATTAGGGGAAAGCTGAATTTTTGCAGGGTGTTAGTATACAAGGTAAACAATAAAAAATGACAAAGTCCCGACCCCCACCCCTCTTGCTTTCCCCCCAACCCCCTCCCAAACATCGCAAGAGCAGTACTTTGGTTAAATACTCATAGCTCGAAAACTAATAAAGTTACAGACGTGATTATTTTTTTATATTACACCTAACAATATGGCAAACAAATTATGTACTTAAAATTTTTATGTGTATAACTTCGTTTAACCGTAATACTGATATACATGCAAAAAAATGCCTCTGCTAATTACAAAAACTTACTTTAACCAATTATATCATTTTATCCTTGCATTGTGGAAAGAAACGTCTTCAATAAAACTTGTAGATAATTTAATTAGCTTTAAAATTATGTATCTAACATTGCTTACCGTTGAAATTATGGCTTCATAGAGAGTGATTAAACAGTAGCGGGTATAGCGCTGTGCCGACCCCACGCTGCTCATAGCAGTGCCGCTGCCGCCGTTGACACTCGCCGCTGAGGGGCATCGTACTTGTATCTCGTATTTGTGTACTCGTATCCGTAGTCTTAAGTTATTTAGAGCAGGAATATAATAATTTTCACTTAAGGGTCCATAAGATAATAAAGATTTAGTTCACTTGTATCACTGATAAATAACCAAATTTCACTGTATAGGCTCTGTTGTTTAGTTTAAAAATCTTAGTTTTGTGATACAATAAATACAATAAAAGCAAGATAGCACTTTCTATATATATCAAAACCAGTATAGTATTTTTATAGCTTCTTATTTCCATAAGAATGAAGGAGCTCCTAGTACCCATTTATTTAAGGTGCTCTCAGTTATTCCTCGGCCATGAGTTAGACCTCCTATTGTTTTTAAAGATTTCATCAATGATTGCTCTATACACGTCACTCCAATTGCCAGACCAGAATTCATCTTTTCTTCTAATAGTGAAGAGACCTTTTGTCACAAAGATATCGTCCTCTGTCTTAGTCAGCTTTGATTTGAGTTTCTTCATTTCTTGGACATACATCTGAGCAGATTTTGCATAAGGAATGTGTCCTGCAGCATGAAAGTAAGGAAGCATATCAGTGATAGTGTCTAGGTGCAATTTCCAGTTCCCCGTTCTCTCTGCTAGAATAAAATTTAGCATTAGGTCGATTTGCTGAATTAGATTTAGCCAGAGCTTTGATGTTCTACTCTCAGACTTCTTTAAATTGATGAGGTCTGTCAGCTTTGCCAAGGCTGATTGAATGGATTTATCATCACACGCAGTTGCTTGAGTAACATCACAGTGAGAAAGTTGGTCATAAACTGTTTAAACCTCGTTACAAAACACACTTGAACGTACCTCTTCATCTTCTGTCACTTGTTCAACAATAGCAGCATAGGTTAATTATGTATGCTCTCACAGCTCTAGCGAAGGCATGTCCAGTAAGCATGAGTTTCACCGTTGCCTTACCATAGACAGTCTCCCACAATGACTCTATTCCACTACCTTCCATTATATGACCAATGTATCCCAAGTACGACATAAACAAATGGAAACCCAACCTTACAACAATCCTTGACAAATCATATTGATCTTCAGAGCCAGCAACGATTTCCATTGCTTTTAAGTATAGTGGCTGGTCAAAGGTCACATGTATGTTTCCTTGTTCTTGCTACACTGTTCAGCTACAAAACACAATGCTGTATATACTGATGATGGGTTATTTGGATCAATGTCTATAAAAGGAATAGCCATGATGTATGAAGTGTCCTGCCCTTTTAAGTATAGTGGCTGGTCAAAGGTCACATGTATGTTTCCTTGTTCTTGCTACACTGTTCAGCTACAAAACACAATGCTGTATATACTGAAGATGGGTTATTTGGATCAATGTCTATAAAAGGAATAGCCATGATGTATGAAGTGTCCTGCCCTTTTAATTTTCTAGTTGAGACACTCATAAAACCATTCCAGCCTGGTTGGATGTTACATCCGCTGACCCATAACAGATTAAGTGTATGAATAAAGGATACTGTGTTTGCAGTTATTTTCCTCAACGATATGGCACCTGAGAAGTCTTCCATAACAATACGAGCTAAGCCACTGGTTTTTCGCTTAATATACGACCGTTTACGGGTTTCTTCTGCAATCTTAAATGGTCCATCAACTAATCTAGGTACTTCTGAGGTGATAGAGACATGTGACGATGGAGTGATGCATGCAATTCCTCCCATCGCATTAAATGTGTTCAAGCCATCCAACGATCTTACGTTAACATCATCGTTGTCGAAAACGTATTGTGTAAAGGAATCAGATTCTATGCCTGGGGGGCCATTCGTGATTAAAGACCTTATATATCTGTCACTTTCATAGTATGAGGAACATACTCCCAGCGCAGAAAGTACCTCAATCAAATTTTTTGACCCATACATTCTATTTAAATATAAAGACAAAGAAGTTTGTATTGACGATAGGAAGGACTTTGGTCTTACAGCGGATATTATTGAATGGTTTATCACAGCACGTTTTCTACTTATGTCAGAGCTCGAGTTTTCAGTTCGTTTTTTGGTCACCGTAGACGTAAATAGTGCCAATGTTTCAGGAATCAAATCATTTGGTATGGTACTTACTTCCTTCGCTCTTGAATACTTTCCACAGTCATAATTCATTTTTTGGACATCTTCCCTAACAATTTCTACCGCTGTTCTAACAATTCTTTTGCGTTCTTCTTCAGAACTGGTTTCTCTGTTTTTGCACCAAGAATCTAAAACTTTGTGACTAGTATGTGACATACCTTAAATACTTTTCTTTCCAGATAAATTATGCACAACTAGCCTATCTTTGAAAAAATCTACAAGTTTTGCTGATAATGGCCGTCCTACCTTTTGTTCACTACTTTTAGGTTTACAAAAGTTCTTATAACATTGCCCATGGAACGGCTTCAGCGGCAACTAAATCAATAACATCTAAAAGCCTAGACTTAACTTTACAGGCCCAATCATCACTCCTAACATCACAAGCATTGAGGAGCATTTGCTTTATTTCAATAGTTGAAACCTCGTGAATTCTGGTTCGGTACTTATATGGAAGTTTAGCGTCAAAAACCGCACGTTCTCCACATAACAAACAATCATGATTGAAATCAAATGTGTTGTCTAATTTTCTGACAAAGTGCTGCGGTGTAGAAGGTTCTGCATTTTGCGCTTTTAATGCTGCTTTAATGTTGCTAGGTCTGGTATAATTTCGCCTACATGTAGAATGTACTTTTATTAAATCGACATTAGCAAGTAATTTATGGATCTCGTCTTAATTCCAGAAACAGTATTCAACAAGATACGTACTAAGGACTGTCTACGAACAAATTGCAACATGCAGTCCGACGCATGGAGACATCCAAGCGCCTGACGAGTCACTGCTAGAAGCGGCGCCGCGCCGGCGGTGCAGTGTCCGCTACTGTTTAATCGCTCTCTATAAAGCAACTACGTCATTAAATAGCTTGACTATACCCATCATATTGAAGCTAATTAAATTGTCTATAAGTTTTGTTGAAGACGTTTCTTTCCACAATGCAAGGATAAAATGATATAATTGGTTAAAGTAAGTTTTTGTAATTAGCAGAGGCATTTTTTGCATGTATATCAGTATTACGGTTAAACGAAGTTATACACATAAAAATTTTAAGTACATAATTTGTTTGCCATATTGTTAGGTGTAATATAAAAAAATAATCACGTCTGTAACTTTATTAGTTTTCGAGCTATAAGTATTTAACCAAAGTACTGCTCTTGCGATGTTTGGGAGGGGGTTGGGGGGAAAGCAAGAGGGGTGGGGGTCGGGACTTTGTCATTTTTTATTGTTTACCTTGTATACTAACAACCTGCAAAAATTCAGCTTTCCCCTAATTAGTTGCGACAAAGGGCATTTTTTTACCTTTATTGACTGGGCTATATGGTTAAAAGACTAAAGAGTTTTTAAAGTCAGAAATTCAAAATTTTAAGAGGCGTTGTTGTATTTTTGGTTGATCAACATGACATGGAAAGTTGTAAATTCAAGTTTTTGTAATGTTATTTACCATCATACTGTACCTACACATCATATTCAGTATTCATTTAAGAAAATTACTATTTTTAGGAACATATTTATTGACATTTTAGTTATTCGGCACAAAATAGCTTAATGTATTCAGATCTTGTATGGCTGATTTGGGGAGGGGAGAAGTGGCCAAACACCTTGGATCTACTATCCATTATGCAAACATACAACCCCATATTTTACGTGTTTCCGGTGTAATTATGTTTTCACATGTTACTGTAGTTTCATTTTGTAGTGACAGTATTGAAACGTATAATGTTGATTGGTTTGGATTTTTATTTAATTATTTTAATACACGTACTTAAAATTTTTTAAATTTTAGAAACTATTTCAAATTAAAACAACTAGAAAACTAGAGACCCCCAAAAAAGCAATCAATATTGAGCATTTTAATTTTTTCAACATTTAAACTTAAAAACTGTTTAAGAATATCTATTTTAAAGGATTATCAGTGAGGCTATGTTTTTGCATGATCTGAGGAAATTATACATTGGTCCTCTGGAGATTAGATCCAAGATGGACGACCAGATCAGATTGAAGAAGGCCCTGCGTCACCGAGTAGACACACCGCGTATCAGGGAACTCCACGGTTCAACTGATCAGTCTTTTAAGGCGCTCCCTCCGATGGATGCGATATTCTTATTCTATCTCTCTATATAATAAATATATTTGTACTATATATAATAAATATATTCCTAATTTTAACATATATATCTGCAAGATTTTAAATTTGACTAAACGTTATTTTGTTGCTAGCA
>JAQJVL010002357.1:0-20000 GCA_035578905.1 Stictocephala bisonia | reverse complement strand
TTACCATTGATTATATAAACCTACAAGAGATAAACCATCTAATATGAATATTTGTGCCAGAAATTTTGTTAGTTTGTGTGGCCCGCAACCACAGCTGGTTTAAACTGCATTACATTTACATGTGACTACACTAGCGCTCCACAATGGACCACAAAAACAGCTGATATTTTGAGACTCAAAATTTAACATTGGATGGGAAATCTATTTGTGTATTACTTAAAAAGAGCAAAACACTCTCAGAAGAGTAAAACATGTTAAAGGACGTTTATGAGATGATCTATAATTTATAATACTTAGGAATTAGATAACATTACTAATAAACCATTAGTTTTTGACAATAACAATGAAGTTTTCAATATTTAAAATAATTTCATAATGTATCAAATAAATTATTAAAGTCGACTTTTGTATGTACATTTTAGATCGTGACATGGAAAAGTTAGTCAGCTGTAAACGTTTTTATTTTTTGTCAGAGAAGTTTTGAAGCGGGAAAGTTGTAGATAAATAATTACATTTACCTAATTTGATTGTTTAAAGAATCTTTCTTTTCAACTTTTTGTATAGTTACATTTTGAAGTTACGCATCTGACTGCCCCTAGCGCTGTCTAAAGTAAAACATTCGCGCGGAAAGGACTGGTATACAGAACTATAAACTTATTTTATCTATTGATATTACTTGTGCGATTGTATTATAAATAGTATTAATTGTTAAAAAGCTAATATATTTAATATATTTATAGTATTCATTAGCTGTGACAAAAGACAGATATATTTGTGATATGATGGTTAACCTAACTTATGATTATGGTAGTGCATTAACGGAAAAGATCCTAAAAATGCAATAGGCATAATAATGATAAATTATGAACAATATAATAAAATAGGCTTCTATAGTTAATAACAATACTGTGTAATAATTAGCAACACAATAATGAACAATACTACTAACTTACAATAAGTATACAGACTAAATAATAAAAGGCTTACATTTTAAAGACTAGAAATTGTGATAATGTAGATAGAATGGATATAAGAAACCGTACTATGTAATAACTTTAACGAAATTGAGCAACGAGAATGCAAATCTAGGAATAGCTGAGTCAATTAGATCTACAGTCTAATACTTACATATTACAAGTAAATTGTGTTACACAACCATAGAATTACAACCCCGACTGACGAGTCAGGTGGACGGTACGGAGACTCGTCGGCTGTCACCACCATCTTGGTATTAATTTATTTACCATACTTGCTTCTTAACAGGATAAACCCAATTGTAATGAAAGCAGTAATGCTTAGTTAAAGTGTCCATTGTGGATCTTCATCAAAAGCTCAAACTCCATTAACCACAAATTTAATAATAAAAAAAAGATATTCAACAAGTAAAATGTTGTTTTCAGTAAGGTAAAAGGTTTCTTCCATTGGCTACATTTTAAATGGTGCGTTGTTTAGGAACCTATTCTCGAAGGTGGAACGATGACTCTTTGACTGTATAATCATTTTAAAACATTAATGGATTATGCCAAAATTGTCAATATCCAGGTATAACGATCTGTATCTACAGTAATATTCTGTATGCATCCATTATGACACTGTTCTCTTCATCTGTAAATAGGCAATTTTGGCAGACAAATTACACTAAACTGACCTAGTTCCTAGTGAATACAATTATCCGTGGCTTTTTATGCTTGTTTTATACAATTAATTAGCCATTATGCTCCCACTCACATATGACATGGTTTTAATACATTTTCAACGACTATAAAAATCGTTGTTAGTGCAACTTTGTAACATTTTGTATCAAATCTAGCATTTTTGAAGTCCAATTTTCTTAAGTTT
This sequence comes from Stictocephala bisonia, assembly GCA_035578905.1. Classification (NCBI taxonomy): domain Eukaryota; kingdom Metazoa; phylum Arthropoda; class Insecta; order Hemiptera; family Membracidae; genus Stictocephala; species Stictocephala bisonia. The sequence continues at coordinate 18,161 of JAQJVL010002357.1, read as the reverse complement.
TTATGTCCCCGATACCCCAAATATTTGATTTTTTAGGCTAAAATTCAGGTATAAGATTTATTTATTAAGCGTATGCACAGGTAAAATTTGAGAATTTCGCTCAAGTACGTTCCGCGGTAGTAAAACGTAACATGCCATTAGACTTCTTATGCACACTAAAAATTAAACAAATTAATTCACTACACCTGGTTCCAATACGTGTCAGGTAAACCATTTAAATACAAAAGTTTGGAAATCAATGTTCCACTTAACCTCACGTAAAATAAAGTTACTTTATTATTTCAATGCACGTTTTGTACGCATAAGAGTCAATTTAAATGTGCTCTTTTGGAATCGTGATGATTTTGAGAAGAGATTATAACGTCAATATTTAGTGATATATCGGACCAAAATATCGATTTGGCCGATATTATCGAAAGAAAATATCGATACTAATATATCGTTATTTCGAAACGTATTTATCGATATTTCCGATATATCGCTGTATTGTTACCATCTCTACACGCAGCTCCTATTGTTGATTGCGTAGTATGAGAGTATAGATGAGCACTATTGATCATCTAGGTGAAAGAAGAAATGACTCAGAGCTTACTCATGAGATCCTGCATTAATACATATATCTATCACTGAGGTCAGATTAGAAAGATACTAAACAACATGCGAGAGAATACTCATGATTTTCAAATAAAATTAGTTTGTTTAAATTCCATCCCAATCCTCAAAAAATAATACTAGATGTATTTTATACATTTTTTAACGATAGCTAGGGCATTTTAATATAAGTCCATCAAAGATATAAGGCATTTTTGTAAATATTATAAAATACGATACAATCTACACTTACGAGGGGATTGAATCGTAAAAGAAGAGGTCGAAGAAAATATGAAGAGACTGCGGAGAATGGAATGGAATAGAAGATGAAGGATGAGATGGTAAAGGAGTGGTACATGTTTACTTGTTTATAATATCCGTCGATTGTCTGTGAGTTTTGCTTCTACTACTTCTGAAGTCTTTACTGCAACATCTGGAGTGCCTCAGGGATCAATTATGAGACCAACATTGTTCAAAATCTACATCAAACATTTATACTAGTTCTTTAGTCTTCTTTTTTCAAAATATTAATATTTTCAATGATATTGGTTAGCATTGCGATGCATTCCAGAGTAATCTTAATGCAATCTATAGGAGGTGTACTGATAAGGATGGATTTAAATTTGAAAAAAAGTTAGCATATAGCTATTTTAGAAGGTGTAATTTCTGATTACGCTTTTTTATGCAACTGTTATATTATTTATTGAAACTCTCATTACCTAATGTAGGGTTTTCTCTTCTAATACCACATTGAATTATGCATAAAATGTTATTGGTTTCTAAATAATCACATAATTATTCAGAATTCAACATTTCAAGTCTTTTATTCAATTGTAATAGAAATATTTTCTAAGCATATTTTAAAATATATATAAATAATATAGGGATCTGAAAGTAAAAATCATTCGAGCAATCAAAGTTGTTATAGTTTCAGTGAGTGTTTCAAAATAAATGTTCTATTTGAGCAAATAATTCGCAAGAACAAAGTAACAAGATACTGTCATATTTATAAATTTCTCAAGTTAGTTTTAAACAATATCTATCTTCCATTTATAGTTAAATAGCCGAGTACCCGTACTTTGCTACGGTTATTTACTTAATTACTTAGCGGTAAGTTAATTGAAAATCATTAAAAAAATTATAAAATCGTGTGATGGAACACAAATGTAAATTATAAAATTTCTTTGTAGACAACGTTCTTTGTTTGACCCTGTGGTTGAAGGGTCGTTAAACTTTCCGAAGAGCTAACCCTTGAGCAAGCAACATATAATTGGCCATGAGAGAAGCAGTCTTCCTTCAGATCAACGCCGGCCATTTTCAGAGACTGCCCTTGTGATTTATTTATTGTCATAGCAAAGCAGGGCTTCACAGGAAACTGTAGTCTTTTAAACTGAAAATGGTAATCCGATGGTATTAGGGGAACACGTGGAATGAAGACTGCTTCATACTGGCCACATCCAGTAAATATTGTTGCTTCTATGACGTTTTTGTGCAACGCTTTTACTTGTAGCCTAGTGCCGTTGAAAAGCTCATGTGGTACCAGGTTTCTTAGCAACATTATTGGAGCTCCAACCTTAAGGTAAAGATTGTGTGGTGGAATGCCTGGAGAATTAAGCGTGTGTAAAAACTCTACCGGGTAGTGAACCACATCTTCTACTTCCACCACAGAATCCACCGATTGGTAACATACAATCTCAGTTGGCAGTTTTTCCAATAATATATTATTGATACTTGTAGCAGTGTCATTCTTTGGTGTAAGAATAGCTCTATCTCGAAACCAAGACAAATCTTTTAAATAAAAATTTTTAAAATCTGGGTAAATGTTTTCAGCCAACGCTTGCAAGTCACATACAACTTTAAATTAAGTCTGCTGTAATACTAACTTTGCCGTTTTTCTCAGGTAGATTTCCATTGCCGATCTTTAAAAGTAAATTTGAGAATTCTCCTGCATTTAAACCGCCTTTAAGATGAACCCTCATATTTGTTTTCAAGGCAAGAACTTGGACTTTAGGCCAAAGAATAGATCTCTTAAGGCAGGCTTTGATTTCATCAGCTCGAGTTCCTTTAGGTACAACAGGCAAAGTTTGTCTGAAGTCTCCAGCCAATAAGAGCGTTACTCCACCCATCAGGTTTCTGTTATTTCTAATGTCTTGAAGAGATCTGTCTAAAACTTCAATTCCTGTCTTGTTGGCCAGTGTGCATTCGTCCCAAATTATTAACTTGCAATATTTGAGAACCCCCGCCATGTCGCTTTGTTTTAAGATGTTACACATTGGAGTCTCAGAGTGGCGTAAGTTTAAAGGCAGTTTAAACGCAGAGTGAGCCGTCCTCCCTCCATCCAAAATAATGCTATACATGATGAAGCCACTGCAATTACGATGTTCCTGTCTTTTCTTAATGAGGCTAAAATTAAATTAATTAAAAATGACTTCCCTGTACCACCTGGTGCGTCAAGGAAAAACAGTCTTCCAGCTTCTGACTCAACGCTAGCCATTACTTCATTGTATACATCTTTCTGCTCGTCGTTAAGTTTTGGCAAGTTTTCTGAAACCAACTGAGATAAATGAACCGCGTTGTAAGAGAGTTCTTTTAAGGACTTGTGATTGACTGGAGTACTGTTTGGTCCTGGACTTGGAGAAGGAAGACCGAGCTGTTGAATTGATTGGTGGGACATAGAACGCACTAAGTTTTCTAATGACTGTAGGCATTTATTGTAAACAATGTTGTTTAGTGGTTCAAGTGGTAAATCAGGGCATTCATGTTGTATTTGTCTCTTTAAGTCCTCTGACATACTATCTCTGTGTTTTTCCCATAGCCCAAAAGGATTTGCTGATTGACAAAATACCAAAATTACTGCGAAAAGCTGCCTGATTTTTTTAGGTGATTCCGACACAGCAGTTCCCAAGGTTATGTCCCAGTTACTGTCATCTTCAAGTAAACCTAACGCTCTGCAGGCAGACTGATAAGTGGGATGAACTACGCCAGATACCCTTTTAAGATCAATAAAACTTGTAGGCCCTTTAACTTCATGAAGAATCATGCGGAGATAGTAACATTCTATGTTGTTAGAGTGTACTGTGTAAACTCGACCAAGTACATGATCTTTTTTTATTCCTGGATGTCCTGGAACGGCTTTTCCTTGTTTACGACGACTAAACTTGTTATTTTTCCAGGTATAGTAAGCAGGTACTTCACTGTAAATTAGATTTCTGGCAAAACTGTCAGATTTGCAAAGCTCAAAGAATGCCAGAAGAGTCGTTTTTGGTGGATTCAGAAGTTTTTCTTGGACATTTTCGGGGTTGAAAAAAACTCTCTGACCATTTTCAAGATGTACAGCTAAATGCATTACAGGAGGATATCTTTCATGGATTGGGAAACAAAATATACGCCAAGCTGCTTCGGAACTACTGATGTAACGGCCTGCTTCATAGCTTGATACTTCGTCTCTCTCGTTTTCCAAAACAAAAGCTGCTTGATCACTGCCCTTGTTCACGTATTTACAAATGTATTTTATTGACTTGATAGAATTACACAATTCCACGTTGATGTGTGCTAAAAAAGTACGTGACAGAACAGGATTGTACGGCACTACCCACCGACTGTCTAGGTCTACTCCATTTATGTTGACTGTGTAACCACCATCAGCTGGAGACCTTCGACGGTACTGAGGGTAGCCATCGTCAGCAGTTTGGGTTTCTTTGGATAAGGGACGTGGATATCTTTTGGAGCATGAGCCATTAACCATGCAGAATGAACTCCTATTTAAGTTGCCGCAAGGACCGTGGATCATCGTAGACTTGATAATTTCATGTAGTTCAGGGTCCATTTCAGAGTCGGGTATCTCAGCACTAATCCCATTATCTGTTTCGTCAGCCATGATCCTATTTTGTAGCCACAGCAAAATGTGTACATGAGGCAAGCCACGCTTCTGCCACTCCACAGTATACATGTAACACCTACTTTGGCCGAAAATTGAACCTTTAGTTAAAAGATTAATCAGTTTTTAACTTTCAAATGAAACACCCGAGCTATAATGTCGTGTCTATCTTGAAGTTTTTGGCCGTCTTTTAAGGCAGCTCCAATTTCTGTCCATTTCGGATTACACGTAAATGTTATGAACAAATCAGGACGACCATAGTGACGAACATACGTCTCGGCGTCCTGAGTTCTCTCGTGCATATAGCGCTGACCGCCAGTACAACCGGAAGGTAACATGACCACTTGTCCTATATCTGAAACGTTAGCATCCCCCTTACACATGGCGTCTTTAAGGTGAACATAATTTTCCGCTCGCAGCTTACTCTGATTAAATCTTATGAAGTTTAGTCTCTCCGTCTCAATTTTAGCATACATATCAACCAAATACTGATTGAAAAGGCTGCGGTATAGTAATAAGTAACTTCCATCGCCTTTTCTTTCCATTATTCTTTAAGCGTAAAAGTCGCAAGCTGAGACCTTTTTATTGAGAGGTACGTTAGATATCGGATCACGTTGTAAAATATTGATAGCGTAGCCATCTTCTCCACGACAGAACATAAGAGGATACTGGAGTGCGTCATATGCTCGATGAGTTTCACTTATCCGTATTAACTTTGCGTTTCTACTGTGTAAAATAATATCTCTCTTTTCAAACTCCTGGCCCACAATAACCAAAGCGACCTCTCTTGTTGCTGGTGCGTTGAAACGACCTTTATGTCAATCTGCAGGTTTCCTATCCGTATGAATAACAACCTTGAATTCCTGACCTTCCGGAACATTTTCAATTGCAGTTTTAAAATCTCGAATATAAGGATTGTTACCATGCATTTTTGAATTTGACTAACTAAAGAAGGTTTAACTATATTAAAGAGGTTGGCTCTTATTTCCGTTTCTCTTTCGTCGTTCCCAACAAAATAAATTTGTAAAAAAGAGGGATTTTGTTGGTGGGAAGGTAGCAAACTTCCTATTCGATGGTAAACTTGCCCTTGTACCTTAAACGTTGGCATGAAATTTCCTTCGACCACCTCTTCAGCTCCGAATGAAGTCATTTGGAAACAGCCGTTATACTTTCTGATATTTGATAAAAAATTTTGAGACTGAGGGTGGTTGTTAGTAAGAAGTCTATGGGGTGGTTCGGGAAGCTGTTGAACAGAAGGAATATAAACCTTGTTATTGCTGCAGCATAAGCCAGGACTTTCTTCCTTCCACTTTTTTGCATGGCACTACTTACATTCAATGTAGCCACCAAGAGAGACAACCTTGTCATTACTGTAATCTGTGAGGCGTTCATATTTAAATCCAGATAAAGATTTTGTTTTCCATAGGGTCAACTGCCTCTTTTCATTGTACCTTCGAATAGCTTCCTGATTAACTTCCACATGTCTAATTGAGTATTTAGCTCCCGAACATCTGTTAACATCAGGATTGTTTTTATTATAGGTTTTTACAGCCTCTCTATGTAATTCCGGATTATTTTTGTTGTATTTTTTTACAGCCTCTCTATGAACTTCAGGGTTACTTTTGGTGTACTTTTTCACAGCCTCTCTATTTACTTCCGGATTCCTTTTATGGTATTTTTTCACTGCTTCTCTGTTGATTTCGGGACACTTTTTGTTGTGTCTTTTTACGGACTCTCTATATTTTTGCCTTTTGATTCTATCAGTAACTCTAGAACGTCGATTTTTTCTTCTTTTCTTACCAACACCTACATCAACAGTTGAGATTATTTCGGAAGAAGAGGAAGTAATTAGATCAGTACTGGACGTTACTTTAATATCACGTTTAACAGATTTTAACAAATAGTTAAGTGGAAAATCATCGTCTGTGCCGTCTTGAGCAGTTTGTTCATCATCAATATTTTCTGCGTATTCACTCCTACGCAAAGTACAATTAATAGGCTTATCAACGACATTTGTTGCAACTGCAGGTGTGTACTGAGGACAAAGAGGTTCAAAGTGGGCATTCATCATGGGTCCAGAATACTTAAATCGCAATATTGGCTTTTCCTGTTCATACTCATCAGGCTGTACAATCACCAAACCATCACGATAGATCACCAGATGGTAAGGGTATATTTCGCTAGCGGCTTGAATTTCACAGTGCGTTGCATATGTGGTGTAAAGAGACATGTCAAATACAAATACAAATACAAATAGTTTTATTGCATAAAAACCAGTTCACATGGTATCACAATCGTCAAAATAAATAAATAATTTATGGTAACAATTAAAGTCATGGCATTCATTCGTCATCCATTCAAACATATAAGTGTAACATTCATACAGCCATTCGTTCATTCATTTGGACATCAGACCCTCCTTTTGATGTTGGAATTTTACAATGTTCTAACTCCAGTGGCTCATCGTGAACTCATCAACCGAGTAAAACGCTTTTGTTAGCAAATATTGTTTTAGCTGACTCTTAAATTGATTTTGATTTTGTATTAGTTTGACACCCTCAGGGAGCCCATTGATTAATCTGACCCCGACTTGTGATGGCAGAAGCTCAAAAGCCGATGTTCTATGTTGGTGAGCCCGCAAGTTGTCCCTGCCTCTAGTCTCATAGACGTGAATGTCCCTGCCCCGCACCAACTGGCACTTAAAGCGGCAGTACAGGACCACATCGAGGATATAAAGGCAGGGCAGAGTCAGAAACCCCAGCTCCGGGAAAGCGTCCCGACACGACTCTCTGGTTTTTAATTTTTGAATTATTCTGATTGCTTTCTTTTGGAGTCGAAAGACTCTTTCTAGTTTGTATTTAGAACAGCTTCCCCAGAGTCTTATACCATATGCCAAATGGGGGTATATTAGCCCATAATAGGCTATTTTCAAGACTTCCAGGGAGCAAAATTTGGAAATTTTACGCAAAGCAAAAATGTTTGATGAAACTCTAGAGCAAATGTGATTAATATGATCATCCCAGGTCAGCCCTGGATCAAGGTGCATCCCCAGGAATTTGACAGATGTGGCTTCTTTCAGAAACTCATCATCGATCATAATAGAGGGTTTGTATTCATCTTCTTGCTGTCGAAGACTAAAATTAATGAAACTTGTCTTAGTTGAATTTGTTTTGAGATTGAGATCAGAAAAGAATTGAATACATGAATTAAGTTCAATGAATGAAATGAGTTCTAGATTTTGCAAAGTATTATTTCGGAAAGAGACAGTCGTGTCGTCAGCATATTGAACTACTTGTCCATTCTGGACTAGTGAATTTAAACTATTGACATAAATTAGGAATAATACTGGTCCAAGAATTGATCCCTGCGGGACTCCATGGGTCAGCTTTACTTTTTTGGATGTGGCACCCGAGGTCTGAACACACTGGTCTCGGTCTTTTAGGTACGACTCCAGCCATTGGAGAGACAGACCCCGCACGCCACATTCGTCCAACTGGTGCAGGAGTGTCTCATGATGCACACAGTCGAATGCTTTGGAGAGATCGAGAAATATGCTGAGCACATATTCTCTTCTGTCCAGCCCCTCGACAACATTGTTCATAAAATTTGTCACTGCATCAATTGTGCTTAAATTTTTCCTAAAACCAAATTGTTGTTTACTTAGAATTTCTTTAGTTTCCAGAAAATTTAGAAGTCTTTCGAGAAATAATTTCTCGTAGACTTTACTCAGGACTGGCAAAATTGATATAGGACGGTAGTTGTTTGCTACAGTTGGGTCGTCCTTCTTATAAATGGGAACTACTTTTGCTGTTTTTAAGGAATCAGGAAATTCCCCATCCGCAAAAGAAAGATTTATTAATTTTGTAAGTGGTGTCAAAATACTCGTATAACAGTTTTTTGAGCATCCACACTGACATGCCATTAATGTCACAGGTTTTTTTCGACTTCAGTTTCTGTATCGCCAGATCAACCTCCTCCTCGCTAACAGGGGTCAGTACCATGGATGTTACAGGTTCCCTAGCAATTTTGAGGTTTTGGTGGGGTTGGAGATTAATGGGAACTGTCAATGCAACTGAAGCAAAAAAATCATTGAACTCGTTTGCGACCTCAAGAGGGTTTTCAATGAGTTTGTTATTTTTGTTTATAGAGATCGGATTATTCAGTTTACTGCATTCTTCCTTGGTATTACTGTTAATTATTTTCCAAGCTGTTTTTGAAAAATTGTCAGTTTTCTTTAACGTTTTAGTAATTTCGTAAGCTTTAGCGGCCCGAATAATTTTTTTTTTTAAATGTTTCTGTATTTTCTGAAAAAAGATTTGAACTCTTCGTTTTGAGTTGTTGTAAAAATTGAGTGGTAAAACTTTAGCTTTTGTCTTGAGACAAGAATACCCCGTGTAATCCAGTTATTCTTTTGCATTCTCGGCCTGTTATTGGATTTTTTAAATGGACAAGATATGTCTATATAATAGTTTAAGCGATCATGAAAAGCCTGGAGTGCTTCATTTGGCTTATTGTATTTTTGTAGGACCTCCCATGTTTCATTTTTTAGATGAAAGTTTAATTCTTTAATATTTTGGGGCTGAACAATCCGTTTGGGAATGGATGGCAATTTTTCTTTTTTTGGAACACATCCATTAAGCACGACCTCCTGGGCGTAATGATCGGAGATAGCCGTCTTAACAACAGAAACTGAAGTGTTTGGTACATTCATTATAACGTTGTCGAGGGCTGTGCTAGACATGGACGTCACTCTAGTTGGTGTGTTCACAGACCAATTTAGATGAAAGGAAGTTAAAACGTCGCGAAGCCACTGGGTGAGGGGGTCGGTGTGGTCTATCACATTGATGTTAAAGTCACCAATTATAATGAATTTGGATTTACGTGACTGTAAAATATTTAAGAGTGAGTCTAGTCTTTGAAAAAATGCATCGTGATTTGACTGTTTATTTGGTGATCGATACAGTCCTATAACAGTCAATTTGCCGTACTGTTTTGTCTCCAAGGTAATGCCTACAACTTCAAAATCCAGATCCACTGCAAACGGAACCTTAAAGGGCTGGCATTTTAATGAGTTTTTTACAAATATTGCCACACCACCCCCTCGATGATATTTTCGAGTAAAACTTTCTGTTAATACGTAATTTTGAATTTTGAAATTTGGGATTGTATCTTGTAAATAACCATGCTCAGAAATTACGAATATGTCAGGCTTAAGCTCATCACACAATATGGCAAGCTCGCCATCTTTATTCGTGGCAATCTGGGCATTTTGATGGAGAATATGAAGTTTTGGAAAAGAGGGAATGTTGGTTGCAGTTTGAGATTTACTGAACGGTGGGCCTGATGTCTCTATGTCGTAGTTACCAGAGTGTTCTGGCATAAAAAAACGTTATTTTTTACAGGGCTACTAGTAATAGTTGGTTCTTGAGGATGGTCTAAGGAGTTCCTGGTGCCCCTCGGTTCGGAAGCGGCCTCAGCATAGGTCAGAAACTGCATTGTGGATGTGGTTGTCTCCGGTGAGGACAAGAGGGCGGCGGAAGACACATCAGGAATGCTGCGGCGTTGATTTCTTATTAATTTCACCCTCTTCAACCGTTCCGCTATAAGGCCGGCGAGGAGACGTTTCCCACTGTAATTCAGATGGAGTCCATGTGAAGTGTAGTGTCGTCTGGATATCCGGCTAATGTCCATCATATCGACCCCCTGAATTCGGCTGCACATCTTAAGTAAAAAGTTGTTAATCTGCCTGATGGTGTGGTGAATAGGGCTCGAGAAATGATGGTCGTACCTAGTTGTCAGTGGTATTATCAGAACGTTTGATGTCTTTGTGCAGGTCTGTAGCACCTCTTCCATGTAGTTAAAAATGCGGTCTTCTCTTCCATTATCTACATCATTTGTACCCACCATCAGCACGAAGCAATGATCTTTGGTTGGTGGGTTGGCAGTAGGCCTAATGTCAAGTAAGCCGGCTCCCGGTTTGCAAACTCCGCTTACCAAAGGGCCATGTCTCAATTTATCGCCAATCATACCTGCCAAATGTCGGACGTGGCTATCTCCAAGTATCGTCAAACTGTTAAATGGTATGGATGTTTTTGTGTTTACTGCAATTTTACTACCTGTTTGTTTTGTGTTGTTCTTAACATAAGTAGAGTTATTTTCATTTCTTTGGCTATATTTATTTTTCTTTTTATTTCTTTTTTTCCTCCCTTTTACTAGTAAAAATGTTGGGTCTTCTCCACTCTTTTCAGAATCTTCGTCTCTTCTTAGAAGGTCGAAGCGGTTAGCTACCAAAGGCAGTGGAGAGTAGTGCGTGTTGTAGGTTGGTGTCAGCACGGTATTCAGCTAAACTTCTATTAATTTTACCACACGGTATCATTGTATGCTCATGAAACTGGTGCCAGTTGCTTCAAACGTACTCTACAACGCCTGCTCGCAGTTGAGGCGCATGGGAGACATTACTGTACATGAGGTAAGACAGGGAGTAAAAAAAGCACGACCCATCAGCACCCACAGGTACAATACGATGAGGTACCATAACTCCATCAACATTAATATGTTCCATCATCGCAATTGTGCTTGTTGATCAGAATCTATTTTCACGTAGCAAAATCAAATGTACAAAAAAAGAAGCTTAGAAACTGAGAATAAAAAACAAAAATGTAGTTAAAAAGGACAAATTAAAATATAGTAGTTATCATCTTAAAAACTGAAAGAGTGACAGCTTTATATAAACAACTTCAAAATTAAAATTAACCTTTAGAAAAAATTATAGAATGCCAAATTGATCAAAATAGTATTAACTAAATTAGAAAGACTTTAAAGTAGAGAGTTAAACACTAAGTAAGAAAGTGAAAAGTAAAAATAAAAATATTTATCTTCTATGAAAAGGCTAGGAGCAACAGCTATAGTAGGAAACACCTACCTAATAAAAACAGAAAAGTAGTTAAGAAAGCAAAAATTAAAATATAGTAGCTATCATCTTAAAAACCGAAAGAGCGACAACTTTATATAAAAAAAAACAAAATTAAATTAACCTTTAGAAACAATATAGATTGGACTAACTTGATAAAAAGAGTACTAACTAAAGTAGAAAAACTTAAAAGTAGATAGTTAAACACTAAGTAAGAAATTGAAAAGTAAATAAAAAAAATTATCTTCTATAAAAATGGCTAGGAGCAACAGCTGTAATAGGAAACACCTAACTAATGATAAGTAGAAAACTACTGTAGAAAATGATTAGTCTAACTTGTCAATTAAATAAAAGAAAGGTAAGAATTAATAAGAAATTTAAAATAATATTTTAAACTGAATCCAACAGGAGTAGTAGTATAGGAAAGCACGAAGCGGTCTGTAACAGAACAGCAACTGGACTAAACTGTGTGCAAGAATGTCTGTTCTCTGAGGGAGGGAGGTGTGTTATCAGTCACCTTTAGACTAAACCCAGAAATTCATGACCGAGTCTGACATCAATTTTATGCATCACACACTCTTTAACTGTTAGTTTTATATAAGTAAAAAACAGCTAACTAAACAACCTCGTTAAATTTAGATCAGTAGCTACTCAAGTGACTACAAAAGTCATACCCGGTAATATAAAAATTTTATATAGATATAGATACGTGCAACGGTTCAATATCCTAGGTCCTATCATTGTAGACATAAAGTTATTATAGTTGGTCAGAATTAGTAAAGAAATAATATATTATTTTATCCTGGTAACGTTATCTTATTCCTAAAACTAAAACACTATAAGAAAAAAAACCGGCTATAAAAATTAATTAAATTAGTCAAATACAGCACTTATGGCTGAAATATTGCTTTTCATATTTATTTTTAAATATTGTTTTTGGGCTGTTCTGGCGCTAAAGCTGTTGAAAGTTGTTGAAAACTACATTCTTTACCATAATATTATGTGTTAAAAAAGTTAAACCAACTAATTATTAGAGAAATATTTGCCAAAAACAGCGTGATTTCTCCACTTTTTGATGAAATTTTGGAAGTTTGTGCTTTTTTAAGCCAAACGGTGAGAGATATGAAAAAAAGGCAAGAGACCAAAGTTGTAGATAATCTAATTTCAAACTAACGATTTTGTCAAATTTTATATTTGATGAACGGTTAAGCCAGTAGAGCCAAAAAAACTGGATCGACTAAACTACGCTTTTGGGGCTTTTTTGGCACCCCCCAAAACCCCCCTTAGAGTTGGAATTTCCCAAAATCCTTTCTTATTGCACGCATTCAGTATACAAGGAATATTGTGTAAAAATTTCAGCTTTCTAGGTATTACCGTTTGGGCTGTAGAGCGATCAGTGAGTGAGTCAGTCAGTCAGTGGTATTTGGGCTTTTATAGATATAGAAAGATCTAACGCAATAACATTTCTTAGAACATTGCGCTGAATGAAGTGAGGCGTATCGTATTTCTCTTATTATATAACTACAAATATCACATCAGAATTGGCAGAAGTGTTATTTTGAGAGAAGTAAATTTGACCTGAACAGCTGGAGTAAACTAAGTTCTGTTGATACAGCCCTCTCAGAATGTCAGCGAGTATTATCGTTTCTCTCATTACCTCTCGTTCGTTTGTGTGGATGTAGAAGTGGGGAATTCCAACCAATCCATGTGACTAATCAAATGTGAATTAACACGTCTCATATTTCGACCAATCAATTTACGGAGACATAAAATCACATGAAAATACAAAATGTCAATGTCATTCTTGCAGATAACTAGTTTTAAATATTAACATCAATCAGTTAATGGTAGGAGAAAAAAAATGCCAACAGAATATTGCCTTTTAATCAACGCATTTTTGAGGTACATGGCTATGACATTTTTTGGATAATAACTACGTAGTATTAATATCACATAACACGGGTTGTTAAACCGTTATCGTCACATAGATGGTTGCTCATATAATAAATCACATAAAACTAACGCTTTATGAACCAATGTGACATAAACTGTCACAATATACTCATCTTGTTAATATCAAGTTTACCACGTATACTTCTCGAAGTAGAGATCTGTACAAGCCTATTTTCCGGTTGACGTGTTAGTATTAGTGAGTAAAGATGGTTTCCGGCATCAGAGTTCACATCTGTTTGTGTTGTATCAGAAACGATGATCTTACGAATTGAGATACCGTACTGCCTCATTCCGCGTCACACTATTAGCTCTCCTACGGCACAGAGAATAAAGAAACAGAGGTCGCATCCAATAGTGCGCTGAATGTGTGTCGAGTAGTTAGTTTGCTAGGCATATGGCACAGCCTTGTCAGTCCCCCCTCCCTTCATTCCCCCAAATCCTCATGGATAAACACAGTAATTGTTACTACAGATGGAGTAATGATGTAGATTTGTTATACAGAGTGTGTTTTATGTCCTGGCACACCTGGATATAATTTAAATGGGCTGAGATATCAATGTGAGATCTTACCCATTCCTATTATAACATAGGATCCCTTTTCTAAAGGGGGGTAGGGAGGGCAACTACAAATTTTAAAAGTAGTGAAATAATGCCGAATATGCCGTCAAGATTTAGGATTTCTGCGCCAAATCGATAACCAGCCCTTCCCCCTTCCCCCTCTCCCCTCCCCCCCTCACCCCTATACCGTTGGAGGTGGCCGCCGCAATCAAAATCAATCAAAATCAAATCAAAGTCAATCAAAATCAAATCAAAGTCAATCAAAATCAAATCAAAGTCAATCAAAATCAAATCAAAACCATTAAAAATCGATTTAAGGTCAATCAAAATCAAATCAAAGTAAATCAAAATCAAAAGGGCCTTGAGCGATTGCCGAAGGTTCCCGACAATCTCCGGAAACCCCCGAAGGTTTTACTCCGAAACAATCAATACATTTCCCGTAAAAAGTGGTTTTTTGCTTATATCTCGAAAACGGTGCGTCCTAGAGCCTTGGAAATTTTTTTCGACCCCCGAAAGTCTTTTAGGCTCACCTGTATACACCATTTCCGACCTACCTATAACAAACTTTTTCCAAAAATAACACCTTTGAACTTATCTTTACCCCCACCACTTTGGATCTAGTTTCGTTATTTACCGTCCGATTTCGCTCAAATTTGGTACACGTGTACAGATACGCATGCCATACAATATAAACCGTTTGTATTATGTATATGTCGTCTCTGGACTTATCTTTACCCCCACCACTCCGGATCTAGTTTCGTTATTTACCGTCCAATTTCGCTCAAATTTGGTAAACGTGTACAGATACGCATGCAATACAATATAGCTAGGCTAAAAGTGCATTTTATATAGTATAACAAGGCTAATAGTGTATTTTATATAGTACAAAAAGGGAATTTGAGGGAAATTTGGAAATTTGAGGGAAATTTTGGGAGGGAAAATTCCCAACAGGTTGGCAGGAATGGGGGCCGCCATCTTGGATCCGGGGCATATATATTACGATGGATTTCAGGACAATCCTCATTCAGTCTCAAGACTTTTTGAACGAGACACATCTAGCAGCTCCGCTATTTACAACGTACATAACCTATAAATTCATTTGCAGATCATCATCATGAACCCCAACCAGATTGCATGCCCTAGATGCAGCAAGACCATGTCTAAGGCAAACATAGCTCGCCACCTCAAGAGCTGCACCGGGCCTACAACAATCCGGGAGCCTCAACGTCCCTGTCCGACTTGTGGACTCATGATAACTATCTCCCACCGCAGCCGCCACCTCAAGAAGTGCAGCCCCGCTCACCTCAAGAGGAAAGCAGACGAACCAGCCCCCTCCACTTCCAAGGTTGCTCGCTTCGAGACCGACCCCCAACCGTCAACCAGCACTTCCATCATCAACAACGTGCGCTCTTCGATCGTATCAGCATACAACACGGTCAAGGAGACAGTGGGACATCTCATCGGAGGACATAGACAGTTGGAAATTATTGAAATCGAGAAGGCGTTCAAGGGACGAATGAAGACGTACTCAGTCAAGAACCACCCCAACATCAAGGACCCCATCGGATTTCTGAAGCAGGCTCGAGGCCTCGTTCGGACCAAGATCGAGGAGCACGTCAAAGAAAAAAATATCAAGACTAACCTCATATTCCTCGTAAAATACAAAAAACCGGTCGGAGATAAGGAAGAGGAAAAAGAAATGAACTTTAAGACCAAGAACGCGGTCATCCTACCAGCCACTAACATCAAGGACTATTTGGAGGACGCCGAAGGGAAGCTCTTAAAAGAAATGGATGAATTCTACGGCAAGGGATCCGGGTGGACTCTGACTAAAATTATCGGCTTGGAGCTAAGAATCAATAGATACGACCCCATCCACGCATCAACCTACATCGAGCTGCCAAAAAAGATCAGCGATAAGAAGGCTGTTCTGAATATACAAAACACTGATCAGAAATGCTTCCTCTGGTCTGTGTTAGCGGCTCTCCATCCCGTCTCATGGCAAGATCAACCTCACCGCATCCACCACTATCTACCATTCGAACACGAGCTGGATCAACATCTCCAAGGAATCAACTTCCCCGTCACCCTTGATAAAATCACGCTATTCGAGAAGAGGAGCGGATTTTCCATCAACGTCTACGCCTACGACGACAAGTGCATCGTATACCCGCTGCTGGTAACAAATGCAGAGAAACACACCATATCGACCTCCTATACATAAAGGACGAGACAAAACGCATTATTGTCTCATTAGAGACCTCAGCCTACTTGTTAGGTCCAGACTACTAATCATCATGGTGGAACCTACATATGTCGTCGCTGCCTGCTACACTTTGGAACGCAGGACCTACTCAACCGTCACACGGAGGACTGCAACGAGCACGAAGCCGTCAAGATTATCATGCCACCGGAGGGAAGCACTATCAAGTTTGAAGAGGGGCAGAAGAAGATGCGAGTCCCGTTCGCAATGTACGTGGACTTTGAGTGCATGCTCACCCCCATCGAGGAGAACGAGGATCGAGCGATTGGACCTAGGAGATGCTATACCGAGAAGTACCAGAAGCATGAGGCCATCAGCTTCTGCTACTACACCGTGTATACAGATGGAGACTACGCCCACCCCGTCAGCTACTTTGGAGAGGATGCCGCCCAGGTCTTCGTAGAACGTCTACTAGATGAGTCGAGGAAGATTCACCAACTCTACTAACATCAAGGACCATCATGCATCAAGGCTGCATCGGGATGACTAACATTAGCAGCCATCCCGATGCAGCTAACTGCGGACAACGAGCAGGAATTTATCACGGCTACCAACTGCCACATCTGTGAAAAGCCTTTCACCAACCCAGATGACTACAAGGTTCGTGATCACGATCACCTCACCGGAAAGTTTAGAGGCACCGCCCACAACCTCTGCAACCTCAAGTTTCGGAAACCAAATTTTATACCCATCTTTATCCATAACTTGAGTGGGTAATGACACCCATTTATTTATCAAAATGTTTGGGTTGAACGACGAGACCATCAGCGTCGTACCTAACAATGAAGAACGTTACATCTCGTACACCGTCGAGATTGAGGGTGGGGTGAAGCTGCGATTCCTCGACTCGTGCCGGTTCATGGCTTCGAGTCTCGATAAATTGGTAAATAACCTCGCTCCCGAACATTTCAAACACACCTCACAATTCTACATTGGAGAGCAACTGCAGTTGCTTACAAGAAAGGGGATCTACCCCTACGACTTTATGGACTCCCTAGAAAAGTTCGAGTTGACATCTCTACCAGCAAAAGAAGACTTTTACAACAAATTAAATATGACTGGAATCTCCGATCAAGACTACGAGCATGCATGGAAGATCTGGACTACATTCAACATCAAAAACATGCAGGAATATACGGAGCTCTACAACAAGACAGATGTGCTTCTATTAGCCGACATCATGGAGAACTTCCGAGACGTGTGCCTCCAGACTTATCAACTAGATCCAGCCTGGTATTTCACCGCACCTGGACTCGCCTGGAGCGCCATGCTCAAGGTCACTAACATCGAGCTGGAGTTGCTCTCAGACTACAACATGAGTCTGATGATTGACAAAGGAATTCGAGGAGGAGTTTCCCAAGTCTCATGCCGCTACGCCAAGGCCAACAACCCGTACACCGAGCACTATGATGAGGAGAAACCTACCAGCTACCTCACCTACCTGGATGCCAACAATTTATACGGGTGGGCGATGAGCCAGCACATGCCCTACGGTGGTTTCAAGTGGGTGCAGCCAGTGGAGTTCAAGTGGGAAGGTAACAAGTACGGCTACATTGATATTATGGATGTAGCAGACGATGATGATATGGGATACATCTTGGAGGTGGATTTGGAGTACCCCAAAGAGCTCCACGACCTCCCCCTCGCCCCAGAGCAACGTATACCGCCGGGGGCTAAGGAGAGCAAGCTGCTTCTCACCCTCCACGAGAAGGAGAAATACGTAGTACACTACCGCAACTTGAAGCAGTACTTATCGCTGGGGATGAAGCTGACAAAAGTGCATCGAGCCGTCTGCTTTAACCAAAGCAGATGGTTGAAGAAATACATAGACCTAAATACCGATATGAGAACTCAGGCAAAAAACGATTTTGAGAAAGACTTCTTTAAACTGATGAACAATTCGGTGTTTGGGAAGACTATGGAGAACATCCGAAACCGAGTCGACATTCACCTGGCAACAAAGGAACGACAAGTCCAAAAGTGGCTGGCAAAACCAAATTTCAAAAGCA